>JAUMHH010162113.1:0-17452 GCA_032359455.1 Chlamys rubida | reverse complement strand
TGTGTAACAGTGCTGAACTGGACACTGGTTCACAAGGTCAATCTCTGTGTAGAGAATGTGTAACAGTGCTGAACTGGACACTGGTTCACAAGGTCAATCTCTGTGTAGAGAATGTGTAACAGTGCTGAACTGGTCACTGGTTCACAAGGTCAATCTCTGTGTAGAGAATGTGTAACAGTGCTGAACCGGTCACTGGTTCACAAGGTCAATCTCTGTAGTGAATGTGTAACAGTGCTGAACCGGTCACTGGTTCACAAGGTCAATCTCTGTGTAGAGAATGTGTAACAGTGCTGAACTGGTCACTGGTTCATAAGGTCAATCTCTGAGTGAAAAACCTGTGTAACACCTGTGAGGTAGGCTCTGGTTCACAAAATTATTATCTGTCCCTATGAACAACATGTAACTCTGGTTCACAAGATCAATTTCTGTCCATATCAACAATTTATTATTAAACTAGTGAAAATGTCTCGAGTTCACATGATTGATATATCCGACTGTGAAAGAACGTAAACATACAATATAAACAAAACAAAAAATTCTGGTTCACAAAATTAATTTTCTGTCTCTATGACAACCTGTGACACTGATGACCTGATCATTGGTTCAGATGTTTCTTGTTTTCATGCTTTGTGATGAACAAGCTTTAATGTTAGTGTACGACCCTATGAATCTAAGCACACTAATCTAATTTGAACAATCGAGCCCTTGTTCACCGTCATTGTGAACAACCTATTGGTTTCTATCTGTGCCTGTCTCTGACAACTGTCATGAGACCTAAACACCAGCTCACAGGTTTTCCAGTGGGTAAACAATGGTGATGTCTTTTCGTTTTTCCTGGAGCTTGATTCGTCTCTGGCTTACACAAATGTTGAAGGTAGAATGGCTGTTTAACTCATCCAACCCTAAAGACACATTTGAATTCTTCCAATTCAAAGGTTGGAATAGTTCATTATGAAATTTCAGGGGTGAATGAGTTAATACTGAAACTAATTTAGTCGGGAAGAGCTAATTAACAGCTCTGGCGTATAAAGGACTTCTCCGTTTCTAGTGCTAATGACTGCCGGTATTACACATGCTTGGAATCGTGAATATCGTCAACTGCTCTCCATTTGCTACGTTACACAACAGCCATCCTTTATAGTTTTGAGGTAGTTGCAGTTTTTTTAGTGCTGGTCAAAATGTCAAAAATCATTCAGAGGTTTTCTTATATTAAATGTCATAATTTGATAAGATAAGGTTGAAGAGATGATATTTACGTATTTCCAGAATTTTTAAGTGTCAAATTAAGTTATTTTTACCTGAGGTCCACCTGTTTCAGTGGTTTGAGTAGACTAATAGACTTGCTAGAGAACAGTGATTTGTTAGAAAAACTAAAATTGAGAAAATTAGAAATAGGAACTAAGGTGACTCAGAAATGCAATATTTTTTTGTTCTGTTAGCATGAATAATATCAACAGCTCTTGTCATTTCCATGAATACAACATTGCTGTTTTCTATGGTGAATTTGCAAATTCATAATGTACAAAATACAGAAGTTGTATAAAGAGAAATTTTTCGTAAATTTGATTGAACTTTGCAGATATAGTATTTGCATATGACATCATGTCTTTAAACTGTGTTTAGCAAAGCTTTATGAAAAAGTAATTCATTATACAATGTCATCACAACTTTTCTAGTTCTAAAAATAATGTGCTGAAATAAATAATGTAATTAAAAGGTTTCCCTTAAGGAGAGAAAGAAAAAGCAAACAATTTGAACTGGCTATTGAAAAAAATATCATTGTTTTTGGTATGAAATTTCCGCTATTAAGCATACAAGCTAATCATATAATGTATTAAACTATTATGTTTATATCAACTATATGGTGACATAAGACAGATTTTGAGCATTATTTCAATTATGGACTGCTCAATCAGTGGCTGTTCTGATGGTAGTCCAATGCAAAGAAAGTACGGGAAAATAAGCTTTGTGATGTCACAATGGGATGAACTCAGTTGACCTCTTTAGTTTATTGTTGATGATGTCATCATTACTTGTGATGATGTCACAATGTAATTGTTGCTTCTGAATGTGCCTTGTGTAGATTGCTTAGCAACAAAACAAGCATGCATTTTAGCATATTATTTCTCCTTCACACATTTGAGAGAAGTTTGCAGAACTCGGTGGATTGTGCTATGAAATGGCGAGTGGTTGGACTGTTGGGGCTTCTGTTGTGCAAGGTGTTGGTCCTGTACCCGTGGCCATGCCGGTGATGTCTGGTAGTCCACTGGCAATGGAAATGATGCCCAGTAACTTTGTACCAGTAGGGCGACAGGTTGTGATGTTTCGTGAAGCGGGTATTGACGGATGTGCTTTGGAGGTTTGTCCCGGAGAGTTTCTCTACATAACTCAACATGGAGTTCCTCACCGACAGCCAGAGCATGGAAACCAACAAATCCCTCAGAACAGTTCCAGTCATGTCTCTCAAGCATTGAATTGTCAGCATCAGCAGCATTGTCCTACGGCCTCACTCCAACACTCTCCTGCCATGGTGGAATACCCTGAACAACTGCACGAGCCATTGCTGTCCCAACTTCACAGTGAAGGGCGCTTCCACCCCTACTACACTGGAAATATTCAACATCGACCGATACATCAGCAACCAAGGCATAGCCAGTTCGTCCAAGGAACATATGTAGATGTGGCAGCACCAAGCAGTCAGAGGCAAACCTACAGTCATAGTGAAAATACTCAAATACAGACTGTGCCCTCTAATGTAGGCCACAGCGGTGGTTACATGACTAACCAACAGAGAAATAGGATTGGTCACTCGTTAATGTTGCCATCAGAACAGAGACATCAGATTTGGATGGACAATTCTGTCCATCAAACATCTATTCGTGGCCACAGTTCTTCTCCTGTTTATCAGCAGCAGCAGACTACGGCATTACTTCCAGGAAGAGAACATCAAGGAGAATATCCCTCCGTACAAACGCAAGGAGAACGTCCACATCCTTCCATATATGATAGTGTAGGGTCCACATATTCGGGAGTAGACAGGACCTTGGACAATCAAACTGATGTATACAGGTCTCCACTTCCGAACCCAGATACTGCTAGCTTTGGACAGTTAGCAAACACTGGCGTAACTTGTAGGACCTGGATTCCAAACCATGTTGTTGTTGTACCTTCAGTCTCGTTACAAAACCAAAGCATAGCTCATACATACCATGGCATGGCCCCATCAGTCTTACCAGTAAATATTGGCATGGCCCCATCAGTCTTACCAGTAAATATTGGCATGGCCCCATCAGTCTTACCAGTAAATATTGGCATGACCCCGTCAGCCCAGCCACCAAATATAAGCATGGCCCCATCAGTCCTACCACCAAATCATGGAATAGCACTTCCAACTCTACCACAAAATCATGGCACAGCCCCTCCAGCTCTACCCCCAAATCATGACACAGCCCCACCAGATCTGCCACCAAACCAAAATACTGTTAACCCTGGCATAGGGACTGAAACTGAGAATTTATACAGAGAAAGATATCAAGGTGCTGTGGATGCTGGTCCGACAGCAATAGAAGAATCTTTACCAGTACCTGGACATCATAATTCGCGAGATTCCACTCCGGCTGGTAATTCAGAGAGCAGTGATAGCTCAACACTAAGTGTGTCATCCTTGTGGAACCAGGCCTTTAGATGGGTGTGCTGGTTAGCGAGCAGCATCATCTCCCGTGAGGGCATCCATCGGTCAGACAGGTCCGATGTCGGAGAAGACATTACTGGGGCAAGAATGACCAGAAATGACAATGTGGGGGAGGTCAGTGATGATCATTCTAGGGAAAGGATGACCACAGATAACATTGCTAGGGAAACGATGACCAGGGATGATGTTGCTAGGGAAAGGATGACCAGGGATAATGTTGCTAGGGAAGGAATGACCACAGATGATGTTGCTAGGGAACCGATGATTGGGGATGATCTTGCTGGTACAAGAATGACCAGAGATGAACGACCTATAGCTATGGTACCTCGGAGAGTGGCCCAGTCCTTGCGTGTCCTTTTCCGCCAGCTTCAAGCCCGCTTTTACGAAGAGTGCCATCATTGGGCCTTTGTAGAGCTGACCCAAAGAGAGGAATACCGTGACCTCTTGACCCTGCTGGACACCATCGCCTGCATGGTCAATGAGTCGTCGTACACAGTGACGCACACAATGCTGCGAGGCTTCATCACCGGAGCGGCCACGTCCCAGGCACGGCGCTACCACCACATTTCACAGATCCTGCAGGAAGTGGAAGGAACAAGGGAGATAACTTTCAGGGAGGCAGGTCTTCTGAGGATACAGTCATTCGTGTTGAACCAGCAGCTGTCGCCCCATCGTCTGTTACGTCGGTTCTGTGTGGTAATACGTCACACTGCCAGGACCATGATTGTGCAGAGACGACAGCCCCAGCCGACCTATCCCTTAGGGTAAACCAAATGAAATCGTAAATAGACCTGAATGCATCGTTTCTGTAGGCATTCTTTGAGTAAACCTTGTCACCTCGTAAATACTTTCTGTGCGGCAATCATTATGGATTTTCTTTCTTCTTTTTGAAAGTTCACCTCCATCAAATTGTAAAAAAAATCCTTCAAGTAAACAACAAAGTAGACGGTTTCTATAGGTGTCCTTCAAGTAAACCTGTCAACTAAAAACAGAGATATGGTAGACTTTTTTTTACATCCTTCGAGTAATTTCTCAGTCTTGCCATGGTAGACTTTGGTTTTCTGAAACACTGTATTAGTGTGAATAATTGACAGTGGTATCACAAATATTATAACCTATCTTACAAATCTACATAAATAAACCATGGAACCTGAATTATTGAATAAAGACGTTGCTGTAACTGACAGCTATTTATTAGTAATTTACAACGATGACGATTGTAGTCACCAGTTAGTAAATATTCAATCTGTACTCCGTCATAATAAACATTATATTTGTTCACAGTTGGGTAAATTTCTTGAGTTTTACTGAAAACATTCTACATCACAGATACTGTAGCTAAAAAAAATTTCTATTAAATATCTTGAACAACAAAAGAAGCAAACAAAATTTCATTATTAACCAGCATTGATTTTCAGCAATATAATGCACGTATTGGAAATGTTTGTATAAATCACAAGGAAGATCAAATTTAACGGTATCGCATTATGACCAGGTGTTTTGCATATTAAAATTTCATGATTTTGTTTTATGGCAATTTAAATTGATTGTGCAACATGCTCATGACTTTGCCTGTTTTATTGGGCACTGGTATGAGATGCTAACCTTTCGTTTGAGATGTTTTTGTGAGCTACTGAAATAGCTGTAATTAGAGCAAGTGTTCCCGGATCATTAAGTGGCACTTTGTCCTTTATCACGCCATTTCTGACGGAATTTTTAATCACCATGTTTAAGATTCTGATCAATTTTTTTGTTTTTTTTTACATTCTGTGCCAACATCAGAACGCTGAAAAATGTTTCAGTAGCTGTGTCCCCTCCCCTTTAGCTCTTTCTATTGGTCCGGATTATTCCATATTGATCTGTCGGGGTATGAAGATTGGTAATGATTTAACGACATGCACAGAATGTTGATACCGGCCAAGCTTAAATGTTGTGAATACAGAGAATGGTGTTGCGTGAACACAATAGGAACCTGCGCTATTGTACGGAACAGCAAGGTTTCTGAATAACACAGCTTGGATTTGCATAGAAATATAATATACTCTAGAAATTGGGTACCCCTTGGACCCCTTATTTAGGCAAATGCCGAGAGTTTTGGATTGTAGAGGAACTACTTGTATATATATACATTGTCATTCTCAGAGACAAATTCTCTGGCCGGTTTAGACAAAATCCAGATTGCACGGTCTTGTTTTAGATAGGCCATAGTTTAAGTTCTGCTTTATACAAGGTTTCAAATTATGCACGGTTTCTTTCTGTTAGGTTATGCTAGCAAATTTTTACTTTGTTTTTCGACTGAGGCATCAGCTTTTTAAATATATACACGATTTTATTTCCCTCACAGTTGTTTAAGTCCAGTCTGGAAAGTCTGCTAGAGAAGGGTTCATTATTGTGACTCTTTGTGCGATCAGATTTGTGTGGTTTTGACCCTCGGGTTTACGTTGCATCCCTCCCTCATGGTCCATCAATCAACATACCTTGTGTCACATTTGATCGGGATCCTCAGTGTACGTTTTGACATTTCAGTCCGGGAACGAGACGGCGCACGAGAGAGAGAAACATTTTACGTCACAATGAGGGTTCCCCGGAGCGGCGTGCGTTCCAGCCCCCAAACATGATGGGTCACCAGATACACCCGGCGGCCCTACCCCCTCACCACCAGACAGTCCAGCAGCCTGTCCTGATGGACATGGAGAGGGTAAGTACCCCCATGTCTGGCCAGGCCTGTACGCGCTTTTGTCAACACAGACACTCAAACTATGTATACAGTGATGTACATAGCTGTTAAGTTTATCTCGCCAGTTGTGGGAGATTTTTTTTTTTTTTAAAGGAATGCAATATTTGTTGATAAAAGCACTCGCTTCCGTAATATTTTCAAATATTTGTTGAATCTTGTTCCTCTCGGGATAAAAAGAGCTCCTCATTCCTGGTACATGTATATGTGTACCTTGACATGGAAAATATAGCTTATTTTGGAACTTATTTTGAAGAATGGGATTATCAAAAAAAATGTTAGAAACAAAAATATGCCATGGGGAAAATGCAAGTGGAAAGTGCTGGAATTTGGCTGTTAAAAAGCTAATTTTTGTACTGAATAAATCTGTAACTGTTGTCAGTATTTCATTCGACAGAGATATAGGATGGTGTTGATTTTCTTTCCCTAGGTCCCCGTGTCGGCTCCGGTGACCATGGCGCCCTATGGTATCCCAGTATGCACCGGTCCTCACCAGATCACGATGTGCACGGCCGCGGGCCACCTGCCCGTGTGTAACAGCCAGCCGACGTGGTCCATCCCCGCCTGCAATGTCCAGATCCCCGCGTCCTGTGGGGTGCAGCAGATCCCATCCTGTAACATACAGCAGATCCCCATCCATCCAAACTCCATACCACCCATGTTTCAGCCCCCTCACTCCACCAGCCATATACCTCAGCATCAACTGGCCTCCCGACCGCCACAGTTTACAGGCTCCCCCCATCAGGTAAGTTGTCAGAAAATGTTAATTCCTTTTCAACATTTATCTTTTAATTCATTAACGGTGACTTCTTTTTGACTTACTTATCTTTTAGTGTTTAAACCTTATTAAAGTCTGTAGTGTTTAAACCTTATTAAAGTCTGTAGTGCTTAAACCTTATTAAAGTCTGACCTTCACGTTTCAAAAAATATTGTATAGTAATTTTTCTTTTGTTTTTGACATATTTATGTTTCAGTGTTAGAACCCTTATTAACTCATTCACCCCTACATATATTTAAACTGGACTTGCAGTCTTTGATTTGGTAAGGTTCAAATGTGACTTTAGGGGTGAATGGGTTAAAGTCTGACTTTCAATGTTTCAAAAAATGTTCAATAATTGTTACTTCTTTTGTTCTTGACTTACCAGGTATTCAACTTTCAGTGACAAAACTTTTGACGGATTTTCATGTGTAAAAAAAAATTTATGATAAAAAAAAGAAACCCACCTTTAACCCTTTGAGTGATAGTCACAACTATGGTTGTGCTGTATGTCTGTGGCCACCACTGATAGAAACAACTATAGTTGCACATCAGGTGTAAATTCTATAAAATGTTATTTTACATGGTAAACAGCTAATCGTGTTGATTAAAATTTAATCAAACATTTAAAAAAAAAAATTCAATTGGTATTAATATGTTTTATTGTTGAATATAAACAAATGCTATTTTTGCAATATTTCTACTAAAATTGTGATTTATAAAAAAAAATCAAAAAAAATCAGTGTTTTATTTGTAATACTTGTTTGATGAGAAGTTTTAAATGCCAAGTCAAATTTTCGCTTTTAATCTGAATTTTTTTTATTCATCAAAAATTAAAAAAAAATATCAAATTACTTTTTTGCCTTGAATATGAAATTAATTTTCGTCAAAAAAATATAAAAAAAGGAGCGATTTGAATTTTGTTAATATTTTTAATTTGTTGTCTATAGGTTTACTGCCTGTTAAGTTTGTTCGCTGATTTAATATCTTGTGTCTGTGTTACAGCGCCACGAGGAGGAAGTCCAGCTTATATCAGATCACCGCCATGCCTATCCCCTTCAAGCAGCTCTACACCAGCACCACCCTGGGGCCACAGCCTTCACAGCCACGCCCCCAGTCCTCCTACAGGAGCCCATGGTCCACCCCTCCCCTCAAGACATTTACGTAAGTCCCTACTTACAAGTACGACAAGATAATTGTGACCCACCGCCAACACACCCACCAGGGGTCTTGGCCCGTATTCATGAAACTGTTCTCATGCTTAACCCTTTCACCACTGTAGACCATAATGGACTCATCCATATCAGTGCATGGTAGAGTCTACTGAAGTTACATAGGGGTGAAAGGGTTAAGCATGGATTTTGTGCTCAGACTAACGTTCTTGTAACTTGCCATGTGACACGGTCAGATAGTCAAGTGTTAACATCTAAAATAGAAAACGGCTGGAATTCTCTCCCCAAATCTTTCAAAAATGTTGACAAATAGTGATTATTTTATGAATTAATCACAGAAACAAGAAATTGGGCTTGAGTACAGAATTTGAGTTTGAGCATGAGAATAGTTACATGAATACGGGCCGCGAGTACCCTCACTTACAGACACACGCCTCCAGCTCTCCTAAAGTATCCCCTACCACTATAAATTTAACAATACGACCTTCTTCTCGACCTAGCTCATCATTCACCAGGCATTTTATCCGTTCACTTGATAACGTTTATTGTAAATATTGAACAGATGAGATCTGTAACTGTGTTTAGAAATCTCCCACAGACAGACTATTAGTCTCTATCCCGTCGAATTCCTGAATGGTGATGAAAAAGCAAGTAGTTTTGAGTGTAATTCGTGTTTTTTAAGTGCTACAGTTTGTCAGCAATGTGGTCACCATATTCTTTTGTGTTACAGGGACCATTTCACAGATACTATGCACGCCACCGAACGGCTGGACGCAACGGTAGACTACGCTCCATACCTCCTCCTCCACCACCCTACCCAGGGTTCCTGCTCCACTTCCTGTAAGTATTCAACACTTCCTGTTTAGATCATCTGTGTATTTATTTTGCTTAGCAGCAGTGTTGTATACATCAACAACAAGAAATGGAATTTCTGGAATTTGTTTGGTGTAATATATATATATATATAAAAACCATTTATGGATGAGTAGGAACTATTCCTATCTGGCTGAATAGTAAGTTCTACATATTTTAATATTCACATTTGTTCTGCACTTCCACTAAATATACATCTGGAGTGGTGATCAAAACGTCATTGCAATTTTGACGTCACAATCGTAACATTTGAAATAGATAGCTGAATTTTGGTTGTCGTCTGCTCCATTAATTGAAAATTTATCTTAAATTTGGAGAAGAAATATTGAATAAGATATCAATTTATTGCCAAATCGGTGGAAAAAGTATAATGTTAACCGCCTACAGACGAATCAGAATATTCACAGTCCTGACTTAAGTTTTGTCATCATTTCAGTGCCATGTTGGGTAACCCTCCACTGCCGAGATTTGGACGGGAGTTCCGAGAGGACGCAACAGAAGTAGAAAATTACGAGGCATTACTGAATCTTGCGGAGAGACTGGGCGACGCCAAACCCAAGGGTCTGACCAAGCTGGAAATCGACCAGCTGCCCGCATACAGGTTTAACAAGGAGACGCACCACTCGGGCATGGATCAAACCTCCTGCGTTGTGTGCATGTGTGATTTTGAGAACCGCCAACTCCTCCGTGTACTACCGTGCAGTCACGAATTCCATACTAAATGTGTGGACAAATGGCTCAAGGTCTGTATACCAATATGTATTGTATTTCTCTCTGTTGAACAATTTTCAAGGTTTAGAATCAAAATTTAAATTTAATTTTTGCCTTTTTTGCCCTCCCTAATGAGGACAAATTTATCATTACAGTGAATATAAGTAAACAGCACGATAAACTCAGTAATTAAATGTGGAGGGCAAAATTAACACCGGGGAAAAATTTTATTTCATGGGCAAAGGGCGAAAATTTCTTGGTATACAGTATGTGGTTTTTTTTTTTTTTTAATTTGTTAATTAATTACTCTGAAAAAACATAAACATAAAAACATAATTAATTAACAATTGTAAGTTGTTTTTGTTAGGACAATACGGTAGCTGAAGTTTCTGGGATTTTCTCTGGGAATAACAATTTTCTTTTTTCTTTTTCAGACAAACAGAACTTGTCCTATTTGTCGTGCAGATGCAGCAGAAGTAGCCAGCCAATCAGATTAGATGTTACATTTAATGGTCAGCCAATCGGATTAGGTGTTACATTTAATGGCCAGCAAGTCTGATGTGGCTGTTACCTCTACTGATAACACAGTTTGGCTGTTCCATCTATCAAACACACCTAATAAGAGCTGGTACAGGGACACTTAGGTGCAGGATGAGCAGACGGCTCGGTCGATTTTTCAGTGGTCGACGTATGAGCTGTGTAAGAAGATGAGATTCTAAGGAACACATCCTTATAATGGATAAGTTGATTCAAGTTTGACGAAAGAAACATTTTTTCACAAAATGGAATGGCCGTTACATGAATGGACTGTACTCCGCAGCATTTAAAGTCTCTTGGAAGGTTGATATGGCATGCTCTGCAAGACTGTTTTTTTTTTTTTTTGCAAAAGACTATACTTAATATTGTAAAATGGTGCATTATACGTATTGAACAATTCATACAGACTTTTTCTATAAAAGCGACCAAGGTTGAATTGTGCGATATTGAACAGATTTATTATTCTATGTACAATTTTTTTTCCCCAAACTCTTGTCATGAACTATCAGTACGAAGTTGTAGTTTCTTTTTTTTAGGTGTTACTCAATTGTTTATCATGTTTTGTTATTTTCTGGGGTTTTTGTTGAATACCACGTCTGGTAGCCGAGTGTGTTGTTATACAGTGATTAGTACCAACAGGTCACTAGCGATTCATTACCTTTGGCACCAACAGGAGATAGAACAAACGCTGGTTGTCAATGTTGGAGGGGTGTCAAGTTATGATGTATATTGGAAATACAACCTTATATGGACAGGCATTGCTAGTTATGACCACATATGGACAAGCCTTGCTAGTTTTGACCATTATGGACATTGTTAGCTATGACCATATATGGACAGGCATTGCTAGTATAGGAGAAGCATTGCTAGTTTTAACCATATATGGACAAGCATTGTCAGTTATTACCATATATCGACAGGCATTGCTAGTATAGGAGAAGCATTGCTAGTTTTAACCATATATGAACAAGCATTGTCAGTTATTACCATATATGGACAGGCATTGCTAGTTATGACTATATATGGACAGGCATTGCTAGTAATGACCATATATGGACAGGCATTGCTCGTAACGACCATATATGGACAGGTATTGCTAGTCACTTTTCATCTTTCCTATCAAGTGTAAGAAATGGGTTTGGGCGTTACCGAGGTGAAACCTTTGTCTGTTATTCTTGTGGAGCGTGACGGAGCCTGGATGCACCAGCACCAGATTGTAAAGTGTGATATGTTAAAAACGACATGATCATGACTGGTTTGGAGGGAAATAAAATGCAGTTTAGAAGTTAATTGTCATGACAATGATTTTAATAATAACTGCATTATCAAAACTATAAAAACAACTTTTCTGGACTACCAAACCTAGAAATGTCTCTTTCATTACATGCTTTTTCTAAATTAATTCTTGAAAACAAGATTCTGAACTACTGCACTGTAAAACGTTCCCGATTTATACACGGATGTGTTGACCTCTCCAGGCTTGGTCAGTTCACCGCTGTGGCCAATGTGCATGATCAACAATGGTCACAGTTGAGTAGTTTCTATCTACTTACTGTAGATAATTTGGTTTGTTACTTGTTTGTATATTTTTTGTTGCCCCTGTAATACTAATGATGTACACAACAAACCCCGATGCTCCATAACCCTGTGTGTAGTACACATCCATTTCTGTCTCATATTTTTGCTATACAGAGTAGGCTCCCCTTGTTGCGCTTTAGCGATTTCCCTGCGGTTAAATCAGGGACATAAAACTGGTATATAGAGACCATTGTTTTACGGGTGATTCATTATACCGGGTATTTACAGCAAAGAGAAAAAAATTCATTAAATTAATTATTTTTCTTATTATTAGTTAATCAGTGATATGGGTTACAATGTCTCTTTGACAGTTGAAGAGACCAACAGAAAATAAAATACCTGGTAGTTTAAACTTCAAATTGTCACATGTTGAGGGAATGTTTGTCTTTGAAAGTGTAGATGACTTTGGAAAGATGCAGCATTGAAGCTGTTTGTATGGCCAGTAGTTAATAAAGACAAAAAGAAATCTGTTTTTGCTAAATCATTTGGAATTATTGAATGGATCAATTAAATGACATCAATCATCTAAGCTGACGTTATATCAATATTATTTTTTTGACTGGACTATTCAACTTTTTACCTCTCATGCAATCCTGATCACCCCTAAATTTCCACAATAGAATGTTAATGCTGTTTGTGTAGGAACAGTCTATTTCCATCTGAGGGGGTAACCAGGATACGTTGAACATTCTCATTATTGTAACATATGCCAAAACAATTTGTTTGGCATATTTTTGTGCTTGTAAAATTATAAAATTTGTCTTCTCCCCATCCCGAGTACTTGTACAAAATCTTGACTGTAAAAAATATCCAATTATAGCACATCGTTTCATATAGCATACTGTCTATGTAACTGTTAAATCAAGGCATGAAATGAATGTCACACCTGGTGTTCCGTAAAGACAGCAGAGGAAATTGTACAATTTCCTACAGTCAGAATAAATCTGTGTATCTGTGTATCTGTTCCGTAAAAGAAGCCGATAAGTTATACCTACAAACCCATTTTTTTTTACAAGATATTTATAAAAAAAAATCCATCAGGTACTCTTGATTGGCTAAATGGATTTGAAAATTTCATATAAGAAATATCTTTTGGGAATAAGGTGAAAACATTTATGAGATATGCTGTTTAATCATGTTTCAGTCGTAGGGTATGGTCCAGCTTGACCATTGTCCAGGAGATCAAGGCATTATTTTTATATATATATATATAGAAGATGGCTAAATTTCACCTTTGTCCAGTAAAATGAATATGGTTCAATTTGAGAGTTAACAAGTATTGAATCCTAACAATTTAACATGGAGAAATGTCACAAACCTGAAACACTATCTTGACAGATTTGTTTGAAATAAAAGTGTAACGGCTACTGTACATTGAAGTCCTTTCCTCCCCACCCCCCTCCACCCCCTCCACTCCCTCCACCCCCACCCCCAACTCAACCATTGGGGCCCAGTCCTTCAAAATAAAGGTTAACTTAACAATATGGTGACAACCTTTTCTCGAAGCATGGTCGTTTCCAGAATTTTGTATAACATTTTTAGAAAGAAACAAATGTTAGCATTCAATTCAATTTTCCCCATTGTAAAAATGTCATATATTTAGTATTAAAGTGAAAATTATTTGAAAATCTTGAGTTAACAAGCTTTGATCCATTGTCCCCAGTTATATATGTTATTTAGCAATATTTTTGTTATTGATAGTTTCCCCGTTTTCTGTTTGCCAATTTTGGGTATTAAGGGCTACGTATTTACCATTTTTTAAAGGTTATGTTTAGAGTGGGTCACCTCGAACAAGAACGGGGTTCCTGAAAAAAGACGACCACATACGCACACAACATCAAAACTCAGAAAATGTCCGTCGTTCTGTTCACCTCGACTCGTCATACAAAATACAACGTGGAGTGAAACAGCTTTCGATTTGGTGATCGTTCTGATCTACATGCTTGTGTATACTGTATACGCGGAAATATTCGCCTCAGTTCAACTTTTGCCTTTTTCGCCTTTCATAATTAGGGCGAATTTATATAATTACAAAACGTACAATATATAGAAATTGTTCATGAAGGGCAAAATTAAGCCTTGGCGAATACATATTTTCACAGTGCAGGGCGAGAGTTTGACTTGGCGAAAGTTTCACTGTTTACAGTTTGTCACTATTGTTTCGTTGGCACTCCATGAAATTCATGATCACGAAATGTATTCCAAAGTCAATATGAACATATTGTAAATTGCAAGTTTTTCGCATTTTTCTAAAGAACATTGTGAGTTTTGAGAGTGTAACGGTGGACAGTGCTACGCGACGTTTGCGTTGAGGGCCCTTCATTGTCTGTGACCGACTGCCCAACATTGTAACCCGTTTTTTTGTCGTTTGTGTTGTTACTGCATTTACATGTATTATGTTTAGTGCATATTTTGTTTACAAATTTTACAATTTCACATTATAATGATTCTTTTTGCTATATTTAAAAGAATATTGTAAATATCTTGTTTTCTTCATTTAGATTTCAAAGTTTAAGCTTGGAATAACATTAATCTTGACGAGATTTCTTTTAATTAAATGTTATGTGCTGCTTGTTAAGACACCATGCTTAGCAAGTGTGTATTTCAGGGATTTTCACTAGATTCCAGGGCAGTATGAATTTGACTGTTTTGATTGGCTATTATTTGAAGTTATTCCAAAATGTGACCAATCATTCAGCAGAATTATGTTATGAACACGTGAAACAAGATGGCTGGTAGATTATTGCAAACAGTTTCTTTGAAAATCACTAAACCAGAATAAAATTTATGAAATCATTTTTTATTTATTGGGGGGAATGAGGCCCCCATTAGATGGCATGGGGGACAAAAGTGATGAAAGTGAAATAAAATATACGGGGAATTACATTTTTAAGTAGATTTATATTTTACTTGTTTTGGTTGTGACGATATGGCCATTAGTTTGTATTAGATCCTGCCTGCAAACACTTATAATTATGTTGAACTTTGTCGAAGTAACAACAATGCAATATACCGGTATCTATATCTGCTCAGAGCTTGAACATAAATGTATATGTTTTTTTCTCAGGCCTGTGTGCTGAACTGTTTTTAACTTCGGTTTAGGGTACAAGTTGGCATTTGTTTGTGAGGCGTATAAAATCACAGAGTCTGACTTTAAAAGGGACCCAGTTGGAGTTTTATTTTTGGTCAAATAAAGAAAAATCTGTTTCCTATTGCGATAATTTATCTTATTTTTCGCGTCAACCTCAACATTTTATAAATATTACCCACACTGGGGGACAAGGCAGAATTGATTTCACGATGGTGTTGACAAGCTGGTTAACTGATTCATGAAAATAAATCGTTAGACCTGCAATGTACCTGTCATAAAAATGGCAAGTTCTGTTTCTGACTGGCTTAGAACAAATCACAAAGAGCATTTGTAAAAAATAATTTCCAAATAGGTTTAGTCTACCTTCCCTCGGTTTTCAAAGAATTCAGCGGGAAACAGATTATTTTTTACTTTGACTAAGGAATTGGGGCCATATGCTTCATATGTATGTATTTGTGTGCACATTGAGATTTTCATATTCATCTAAGATTCGTAAAATTGTATTTGTACGTGTCCTTGTTTCAGAGGTTACCTTTTCACCAACTATCAACTCTTCCTCTACAGAGCTGCAATAACTGTCGTAGATATATTTTTTTCTTCCGTCATTTTGTTCTCATCCGATAGTTTATTTCGTTGAAGAATTAACGTGCTTTTTCTAGCCTTATGAAAGACATCCACATCATTTCCAAATTCATCTAATTTCTACCTTACGTTCCACACGATGTTAAAAAACCCTGTAAGTGATGTTAGCAGCACGTTTCTTGTTTATGTAAATTCGACGAAGTGTCTGTTGTCTCCGTATGTGAAGGGTTGGTGCTGTTAGAGGAAATTTTTTTTATGCTCGCTGATGAATATTTCTCTCTGAATATTCTTGTTCTAACTCCATGACGACATTCAAATCTATTTATAGCTTTGCGTTTTCTCTTCAAATTTATCATGATTTTTATTTCGTTGGGTCATCTAGTGAATGACCTCGCAGTCCAATATATTTTCAAAAAGTTTTGGAACTTCAAGCGCACGCTACATCTCCAATTTAACATGTTTTCACTGTTTCCAATAAATATCTAAAACCTACAACAGTTATAACGAGATTCGGTGCTAATTTCAAAAAACCTTTGTCAATGCCAAACTAAATTGTTAATTATTAATCTGGTGACCAATTATCAGGTCTTTATATAATACAAAATCATTATAACGAAGGGAAATGTTATAAGCTTTATGATAATAATGTTAGCATTTTTTTTTATACATTTTCATGTTATGTAATTATTAGTTGCCTGCACTGTTTATCAAGTGCTTTGCTAAATGATTTAGGAGTTTTGAATTTTTGAATTTCATCAAATACGGCGGATTTTTTTTTAATTTTTTTTCTATCCATGTTCTCATTAAGAGTTCTTTACTTTTGTTTAGTGTTACATAGAGATTACACAGATATGTCCTATTTTGATTCATGTTGCCAATAGGAAGACAACTGTAATAGAACTACATCAATTAATCGCCCCCTCGAGTAACAAGGGGCTCACTTTATCTACCTCTTTTGAATAGCTAGGCCAGCGATCTGTAAAATAATTATCATATATTTTGCAAATCTGTCCTGCTTTTACATCATCAATAGACAAAAATTATATATAATTATAAATTACATATATTATATACATATATTATATACCAATTATCGTATGTAAGAATTTGCACAATTTCTATTTTACAGAAGAGTTACTATGGTTTGTTGGTTCTGGATGCATTGCACCTCTTCTGTGACCTTAGAATGACCTCTCCCGTGAACTTTGACCTTTAGCACACCCCTAGCTTTGTTACGACCTTGATTGTTTACGGATTTTAACTGTACTCTTGTCCAGACCAGACAACTACAGTCGAGCAATAATAAAGTACAGATATCTTTACCCACGACTTGTGTCTTCTGTTTCCGTGTTGTTTACTATGTAATAATAATAATAATATGCAACATTTGATAAAGCACCCTATCTAGCTAACATAAGCCACTCTAAAGCGCTTTATAGTACATAGATATACAATTTATACAATCAATACAATTAGCATATATATACATTAATCAATACAATTTTTTGAGGAATTCACAGGAGCTGCGTTATCAGGTGCTAACTACTAGTCCTATGCCACCTGGCTGATATCTGTGTGTATGCCTGCATGTGTGCTGGAGATGTATTGTGTTCTGTTTGTAGTGGGACCGTGCTTCCAACAGTATCATGTATAGTGCCACCTCACTTGAATGCTACAGCACAGATACCGCAACATCCACCCCAGACCATTTTATACTCCACCTGGG
>JAUMHH010162102.1:0-17452 GCA_032359455.1 Chlamys rubida | reverse complement strand
TGTCTACTCAAGTTATCCCTCTGACTTTACCTGAGGTATTTGTCTACTCAGTTATCCCCCCTGACTTTACCTGAAATATTTGTCTACTCAGTTATCCCTCTGACTTTACCCGAGGTATTTGTCTACTCAGTTATCCCCCCTGACTTTACCTAAGGTATTTGTCTACTAAGTTATCCCCCCTGACTATACCTGAGGTATTTGATTACTCAGTTATCCCCCCTGACTTTACCTGAGGTATTTGTCTACTCAGTTAACACCCCTGACTTTACCTGAGGTATTTGTCTACTCAGTTAACACCCCTGACTTTACCCGAGGTATTTGTCTACTCAGTTAACACCCCTGGTAAAACAATGATTCTACAGGTAACATCAACAACAATATTACACTTAGGGTTAAAACTGACACCAAATTCATTCTAGCGAAAACATTGACAATGATTTGTTTCTAGGGTAACATTGACACCGATTTATTTCTAGGGTAACATTGACACTGATTTATTTCTAGGGGTAACATTGACACTGATTTATTTCTAGGGGTAACATGACATTGATTTGTTTCTACGGGTAACATTGACACCGATTTATTTCTAGGGGTAACATTGACACTGATTTGTTTCTAGGGTAACATTGACACTGATTTATTTCTATGGGTAACATTGACACTGATTTATTTCTAGAGGTAACATTGACACAGATTTATTTCTAGGGTAACATTGACACTGATTTGTTTCTAGGGGTAACAAGACACTGATTTATTACTTGGGGTAACATTGACACAGATTTGTTTCTATGGGTAACATTGACACTGATTTGTTTCTAGGGGTAACATAAACAACAAGGTCACTCTGTAGGTAAACATCAATACTGATAATGATGTCTCAGACTAACATTGACAATGACACCACTCTATAGGTCACATCACAACTAATCCATATCTGAACAAATTCAATAAACCCAAAAAATTACAAACATCAAATTGAAACTTGAAACAAGTATAAACTTGGTCAATAAACAAAACCTCTAAATAAACCAAATCATTATGAGTATAAGGGTACAAGTTTACATGTAGAACATCTCTGTTCTGAAAGAAAATCACTACAAAATAAACTGGACAACTAGGATGGGACATTTGATCACCTGATCCCTGGTCAGAGGTGGAGGAAGGGGCGGGGCTGCTCCTACCCACAGCTGTCACACAAACAAGAAACAGTATTGTATAAATATCATACCTGTATAGTTATCTAATACATAGTGTAGCTAGGTACATAGTTTACATTTATATAACATAAGTGTCACAATTCTATAGCTAGTCCACAATATTCTGCTTAAATTGTAAGATTTGCTTTGAAAAATGTTAACGATTGTGTAGATATATATGTAACCATCTAATGTAAATACTAAATGTTTACTAAAACAACCATTTCTTATACCCTTCATCTGCATCAAAACATCAAGCTGTCAGCTTTGATTGCAGTGAATAAAGATTAATATTCCGATTGGTCAATTTCAAAATTGTCGGAGTGAGATAAATCACTTGAACCAGGATGAATTCTGTATCTCGCTTTTAAAATGTTACTAAATAGATTAACCAACCACTCAACTGATTGAAACAGTGATGAATTAAATGTTCATCATTAAATTTGAAAATAGTTCTTAAAACATACAGTAGTTAACTGTATACTGAAAAATTAGTATTAATGTAGAAATACAAAACCGTACTGATTTACATAGAAAACAACATAACAAAGGTATCATACTAGATTTGTATCTTGTATACTCTAATAGCATCCTACCTTGCTCCATAAAACTTGGAGTGAGACTCCTGTGTTGGAGAGCTTGAAAAGATACACAACATAGACAGGTCAAGGTCAGAAAACAAAGGAAGTAGAAAGTACACAAGGGGAGCTAACTCCGTTGATACATTGCATATGTATACTGTATAAAAACAAGCTTGATCTATAGAGTAAACTAGACAACCCAAGGTTATTTTTGATTCAGAAAAAAAAATCGCTTTAGCACAAGATATAACAGGATAGTAAAGGTAACCATGATGTTAATCCTCTAACATACATACAATATTTTTATTTTTATTGCCTATAATGCAATGTCTCCTTTTAAAATCTCATGGTAGTACTAATCAAGAACAAGGAAACACTTGACAAATAAAAATAACAACTTCATGCTCCGGAAAACAAGGCAAAGTATTGCAAGGCAATTTATAGTCCCCCACCAGTTATGATTTCTATATTTACCAAACAGTACACTTATGTCAGGAAGCATAGGTCACAGTGAGGTCATAGTGACCTACTTCTTGCACTCCTCCATCCCAAGATGTCCTTGTACACCAAATCTGGTTACTCCGGGTGAAATAGTATAAAAGATATGCCACGAACAAACTTTTTCAAAAGTAAAGGTCAAAGGTCAATTCATAGGTCACAGTGACCTAATTCTTGCACTCTGCACTCAATCATCCCAAGATGTCCTTGCACACCAAATCTGGTTACACCAGATGAAATAGTAAAGAAGAAATGCCCCGGACAAAAATTTTCAAAAGTGAAGGTCACAGGTCAAGTCATACGTCACAGTGACCTAATTCTTGCACTCTGCACCCCGCCATCCCAAGATGACATTGTACACCAAATCTGGATACTCCTGGTGAAATAGTATAGAAGATATGTCCTGGACAAAATTCTCGGACGGAAGGACGAAAGTACGGACAGAGTGCAAACATATAGCCCCCCGTCCCTGGGAACCAATGGGGGACTAAAAACATGTTAGTGGAAGAAAAACAGATTCTTGCTTCAAAATTTACAGATTTTTGAAGTAGGACCTTTATGGGCAATGATCCTTGCAGATTGGATCAATAAAATCTAAGAAAAAAATCTGCATTTTATTGGAAAGTAGTGTCTGGAAATATATATAACAGATAAAGAGTCTAAACAGGAACTCGGGGGACATATACCTTGAAAGATGAATCAAAAATAAAACCAACCAAAGTAAGACATAGAAGAGAAAAGCACCCACCTGGACTAGCTGGCATTGTCATCTCTGGGAATGCTAGAGACGCAAACACATACACATTACAATACAGTGCCAGAGTGCCTGAGACAGCACATAGGTCATACAAATATAGTTAAGTGTTCAATATAGTGGCAGTTAATGTCTATATTTGAAAAAATGAATTATCACATATATGCAATACTCTTTTCACAGATAAAATAAAGTCTTTTTCACATTGATTTGTTTTTTTCCATTTCACAACTTATCAAATATTTTTCTTGACATACATAATTGTCATTATAGTGAAAAGAGAAAATGTATAAGTTAAATATCTTTGAAAGTATGACCTTGACCTTGGTTAATTCCCTATAGATAGCTGGACAAACAGACAGACAGTGACAGAACGACAACACCACATCCATTTCACGCATGCTAACAGCAATTTTGGGGGGTTTTATTTCATAAACAGTAGTTTTGGCTTCCATAAGTTTAGTCTTGAGTGTGATCTGTTTTCAGTTTGATAAAAACTTAGGAGAATATGATTCTTGTCATTTACAAGAGCTTAGAAGAATGTGATTCTAATCATTTACAAGAACAAACATGTATATGAATATGATTTCACTGATTTCAGACATTAACACATGCAAGGTGATTGGGGGTAAAAAGATGGAACTTAAAGACAGACTGAACATGTCAAGATGGATCCCCTAAAATAGGTTACATATTTATACATCTGTGATTGTATTATATCATTTCATGCATATCTATACACGTATATATAGCAATCTACATTTTACAATAATCGGAAAAACTGAACAAATATTTCAATGTCAAACTTGTCTAAAGATGAGAATATCTGGAAATTTTTATTTAGTATATTTTCCAAACAAAATAAAACTGTCGACCAAAAACAGATAAAACATGTCATAGATCTACACAGAAAAAAGGTCCTAATAATCCAGTGTGACACAGGGAACTAAATAACAAAACCAAGTGCTAATGGACGACAGAGTGATCAATCTGTTCCCATAGTAACCAAACTAAAAAGTGACTTCCAAGGAAACCAAACATTTGATTATACCAACAACAATTTCCTAGTTGATTTCTTGGTGATATCCTCCTTCAAATTTCGCAACATTTCTTTTTTGTTGATCAAAACAAAACCAAGAAGACAATTCTAATAATTCACTACACTGTATTTCTGAGACATTTGTTTTAATTGTGACATTTTTTGGAGAACAGTCCTACTTAGTGATCATAAACATCTTTTTGAACAGTGTTGTCTCTGATTTTAGGTCCTATGGTAGTTTATTTCTGTGTTATTTCCACACTCTCTTTATTTCGAAATATCTCAGCATCCTTATCACTTTAACATACAGAGGCTTGATTGTACAAACATAATTTTCGAACAGAAACAATGAGACAAAAAGAAATGTTGTGAGATATACCGAGGGTATCTACAACTACACACTGTGTCACATACAACAGTGATAACCAAACCTTGGGGACTGGTGCCCAGAACTTGGGCCCCCTGTATCTGCATTGGCATACCCCCCATAGCCCCGCCTGTACCAGTGAGACTGGACAGGTCTCCCCCACAACTACTGGTGATGCCCCCTAGGGCCAGCGAATCCAGGGGATCAAGTGGTTCCTCCTCAGGCGGGACAGTTTGGGCTGAACAGAGAAAGGTAAAAAGATGAAGGCTCCAACCCTGCATTAACCTAGCATTTCATTGTTAGCCACACTGTAAACAACCCAACAAGACATTATCCATACAATCATAAGACCATAGTATTGCATTGTAGTTCAAATTAATTCTTCAAATGGTTATAAACATTAGGGAGAAAATTAAAACTATTAAGGACACCTGGAAACAGTTCTCCTTACACATACACAGAAACACACATACAAGGCCCCATTGGAATTAAGATATTTTATATACAGTTTTATGTGTTATCCTAGGGAATGAGGCACTGCCCCTACAATTCTAGTCATTCTTACTCTAACAAATTTCTAATATTGAATGTAATAGTGAAATAGTACAAAATTTCAGAAGTTTTTTTTATCTGTAATCTTACATTATCCTATCCATGCATTAGTGCTGCATTAGTGCTACGATGTATATAAGCTTTTTATTTATCCAAAACAACTTTAACACTCTTTTAAATCCTATTTGTGCAAGACTATCAACTGATCTCATGATAATTACCTACAAGTATCTTATGTCTTATCTAAGTCATGTCTTATTTCATGTGTCTTGCATGTACTGTACTATGCCTTTTTCCATGAATATACATTTAATATTTATATCCTTCTTAGATCATTAGTGAAACTCAGTAGATTGTGGATACGCTGTGCTATGAGACATTGTATAACTGTACCAGATGTAACGGCATTGTAGTATGCTATAATGGCAGCTAATTCTCCGACTTAAATATCCCGAAAATACCCAGGGCTCATTCCCATATCACCATCGATATCACTGCCAGTCAGGAAATATTACAACCTGGTACTTACCCACAGATCATATTACAATCACCATCAAATCTACATGGTTACATACTGGTATCTTACTATCTCAGTATATAACTTAGGATCAATTTTACAATTTAAAAAAAAAAGAATGTGTTTATGATTTGATAATGAATGATTACAAGAATAAGAGCATAGCTGTGACTGTACATGTGAGAACAGTGAAGAAAAAGTAGGCATCAACTTGATGAAGTAGTAATGAAACCTTTAATGACAATACAATAAAGGAAGTATGTGGTAGCGTCAGGACTATGGTAAAACACCAACTGTTTACAGTCAAACCTCAATATAATGCCGGTCAAACCTCAATATAATGCTGGTCATTTTGTTTGCCATCTCGTTTACTGCCAACGTATTTCAATGTCCCTTTTTATCGTTTTCTTAAGAATTCCTTTATGCATTACCCTCAATTATTGCCAAACCCCTTTATAGCGACAACTTTTCTCTGGACAAACAGTGGCAGTATAACGAGGTTTTACTGTATTATGTTGAACTTTCATCATGTCATCTTTTATAAGAATCATTTTAATTTGAATAACATAATTATCAGTATTAATTATATCAGATATTGTAGGTGTTTTCTTTCAACAGTTTTGCTACCATTTCATATGTTTCTGTTGTTCTTGGCACAAAAATGAAACAGAAGGAAATTGTTGCCTTTTTCCAGTGTTCACAGTTATGATCTGTCACACCTGTTACTACTACAGTCTGTATGTCACATCCCGTCACAACCAATAATACTGCAGACACTACAGAACTTAGACATAGCTGGCACATCTAATTAGAAATTACTAGCATATTAACTCACTACAATTATAAAGAATACAGGTAAATAAATCTCAAGAAAACCAAAAATAACACGTCCTTAATGATTTTAGCTGTTAATAGGACTTTAAACAAAGTAAACCAAAAATGACCATCAAATTTAAATTGTTAACTTCATATTTAAAGATGATTTTGACAATGACTGCATATTTAATAATAAACATCAGTAGAAACTCTTTGATACTGTAACAGGACTATTAGGCCTGTTCACTAAATTCTTTAATTTTTTTTAGACTTGTCTGTACACAATGATAAAGATGGTAAGAAGTTGATTTTCAAACATATGAATAATTATACTGTGATATGAACTTTTATCAAAACAAAGACACCACAGCAAAGAGAAGAGCTAGCATGTTAGATACAGTTGTCCTGCGTGACCACTGACCTCAGGTACTGCCTAGTTAGGCGTCACACATTTCTTATCTGGGTGTGTACCTTACACAACCTTTCAATTAAACTGTATAACTGTATTACATTAGTCAAAGGCAATCCCCCCCCAGAAAATAATAAACTGAAGCGTTGAGCTACTCTTCTGATTTCTTTAAGATAAATAATAAGGCAGTTCCTGTTGGTCAGTCAATAACATACACACAGTTACACTCTGCCTGGCCAGAGAATGTTAGCTCTAGCAGTCGTTAACTTACACGGAAACTTGGCACTGGACGCTGTTTAGAAGAAATAAATAAAAACATACAGTGTCTTCATTGACCTATTTAATTTGACCAGCAATATCTTACCTGTTTAATGCTATGTGTAGCCATGTAACAACATTTGTTTAGATGTTGTTCAACAGTGCTAAATATTGTGCATTTTCATTACCTGGTCACTTTGTCAAAAATAGACACAATCTTGACAAAAGTTCTTACATGCATACGTACATGATAATAGCACAACACATAACTACAGACCACGCCTTCCCAGCCCTAGAAAGTGGGTGTGGCTGCTAGGGGCAGAGATGGCACACCTGGAGGAAATCTGTTTGCTACACACAGGTGAGTTATATACCTGGAGATGTCGGAGTTGGTGAAGGAGTGAGTAGCTGACCCATTCCAGGTGACAGCGACACATCCAGAGTTAGGGAGTTAGCAGCAGCGCCACCTGATGCACACATGGACAATCAAACAGCAACAAGGGGAGGCCACCCACAAGAACACATGCACAGTTGAGTAGTATTAGTAGCAGGATAAGTTGGGTTGGTCGAAGAGTCGTGGCATTAAACAATACATCAGTTATATTAGCAAGCATGCAGAAAAATATATACAATAATAAGCAAACATGTTTACAAGATCGAACCAGTCTACACCAGTAAGACTTGGAGACTGATGTGATTGCATATATAGCTGTGACAAGCCGCTGTGAATCAAGTTTGTGCTATAAGAAAGACCTTTAGAGACCTGTAACGGTGAAATACATTCTACCAATTATACCATTAATCATTTTATACATTTTGTCATGTCTTTATGGTATCTACACAATCAAACAAAATGTTAATCTATGTTATATAATTATCAGAGTATAGCCCTTATACTGACTGATCTCCCCACCCAACATAATGGTATCTACACAATCAGACAAAATGTTAATCTATGTTATAGATTTATCAGAGTATAGCCCTTATACTGACTGATCTCTTGTACCAGGAAACCTTAATAAAGATGTGTACCAGGTTACCTAAACAAAGACTTGTACCAGGTTACCTAAACAAAGACTTGTACCAGGTTACCTAAACAAAGACTTGTACCAGGAAACCTTAATAAAGATGTGTACCAGGTTACCATAATAAAGAATTCTACTAGTTACCATAATAAAGACGTGTACCAGGTTACCATAATAAAGACATGTACCAGGTTACCATAATAAAGACATGTACCAGGTTACCATAATAAAGACTTGTATTGTCCGAGTCATTGGTGTAGAAAGTAGATAATTTTGTGACTGTCTGTGATTTATACAATAATTAAGCAGACCGTAGATACCAAAGTTTATTTTATAAACACCATATAACAAAGGAATGGCTCAAAGCAGACAACATTTTAGAGACAAACTGATGGAGAAATCATTACTACCCGAGATAATCAAACTTCTTAATATTAGAAAAGAACCTTCAATAAGAGGATAAAAAGTATGCAGTCTTTGAAATTTGCACAATTTTGACACTGAAATGCAGCCAGTGTTAGTTTTAGAAATTAATATGCCAACAGCTCTGGGAAACAGTCATACTGTAGCCAATATTAGTCCCACTCATCAGTTTGTTACGTGTGAACGAAATACATCTAAAATAGCTAAAATAAAATCTATCTACATATAGAAGTTTTCAAAAAGATTGTTAGCATGCATCATCAGTAGATATAAAAGTCGTACCAGTGGTTGTCGTGTTGGCGTTGTGAAACACCTTATCAAAATCTGCTTCTGATGTAAACCCAGAACTGGACGCTGCACGGCAAAACAGTTAATCTGTACGTTAGTTTTGATTCTACTTAAACATTCAACAGATACATGGATCTAATCCTACTACGGATATTTGCATATTATTACTTAGGTTTCTAACATAAAACTAGCATGTCCAGTATCACTAGCCTGAAGTTACATGTTAAAACAGATCATTTTACTTATGTTTCTAACATAAAACTAGCATGTCCAGTATCACTAGCCTGAAGTTACATGTTAAAACAAATCATTTATCAGTGAACCTACAAATAAATGGATTTTTAACGAAAAAAGTCAGTTTTCACCATTCTATTACACCACTGTAAACCCACTGTACTTTTAAATATTTTATATATAATGAATGTCCCAACTTTCCTGTAATTCTGGTTTCATTACCAAATGTTCACGTCAGCTTTTCTTATTTCAAATTCATAATAAATGTTTTGCCTCCATCGTTAAACTACGAGCCGTTAAGAAAATATATCCTGACACCCATAAACTCAGTCTTATCCCTAATTTACCCTGGACTTTTCTTAACCCTTTCGCCACTGTAGAACATAATGGACTCATCCAGATCAATGAATGGTAGAGTCTACTAAAGTAACATAGAGATGAAAGGGTTAACTCAACACCTTTCCTAACAATCATGCCAAAACTCTTATTTTACAACTACATACAGTAGATTCTGCTTAATTACTTGTACTTAACCCATTTGTCAGAAACTTCTGTCTTGAATAACTGCCATCTTAGAAATTTTCTATGATACATTTGGAGTGTAATCGAGGCTAGTGTTGTGAATGTCAGTGCTAGGCCTAGTTTATAGGAGAAAACAAGATATAACAAAAACACGTCTAGATCACAGGACAAAAAATACTGGACCCTTGGGAAATAAGGCTGTTGGGGTCTATTTTTTAATTTGATGAATGCACATTTTATAAATAACTGAAGTTGCTGTCCAATGTGCTTCTTTAAATGACCTTAGCTGTTGACAGGATGTTAAACAAAATAAAACCAAACCAAAGTACTTCCTCGTGTATGTTACCACAGTATCTGGGATGCTGAATAGGCATACATTGTATTTATTGACAGTATGAAAGTCCATGAGCTTACACTAATTAAAAAAATATTATGCCCATCTCTAAGTAATATATATATCAGGAGTGACTGATTGCCATGTTATGATTTGCTAAGTTGATACAAGTGCATTTTTTCAGACTTGAATGGATCCCCTTTTGAAATCTGAAGGGTATCTTGAAATTATCTATCAGTTTCCAGATCCCCCTATTATACAGTCAGTGTTTAGTGGGGATCTGGAAACCACTTTATCTAATGAAGATTGTCAAACCTGACAACCAAGGGAGCTAACTTGAATATTACTGTAAAAATTCAACAAACTACATTAAAATACCTCCAAAAGTATTTTTATTCAGGGATATTTTTTTTTATGTATTTAACTAGAAAGTATGTTATTTTCCTACGAAATAATCCAGATTATTTTATCTAAATACAGAGAAAATAGTTCTGTTTGGAAATGTTATGAATAACTGAATTATTCCATTAAGTGAAATCTACTATATAAAAGTTAAACAAAAGCTTTTCACTTCAACAATTAAATAGCGAGAAAATTATGTTGTCACACACAGGAAGTGATGTTTTAGCTCAAAGGGTAACACACAACAACTTTAGACAAGTCCTTTTCTAGATGCCAAAAAAAAGCACCTAATATTGTGTAAAGCTATCTACAAGTAACACCCTGAATACTTTCTGTCGAAGATAAAAATACCAAATGATAATTTAAGCAGAGTGGTATAAAATGTCAGCTAGAAACATTTTGATCAACACAAAAACAATTAAATGTGATATATTTTTGTGTTAGTTAATAATATGATGTATATGATTAAGTCAGTTAAATTGTCTGCATATATTCCTCAGGAGTTAAAAAGGACTAACACTAGTTATTGGTAGCTCATGAACACATTTCTAATAAGTGAGTATATGTACTAGCATTTCTACAAAGACGTAGCGAAAAGAATTTCTGAGTAAATATGGACTAGTAATAAACATATCTCATTAATATACGATAAATGTACCATAAATGTAACCATAAATGTACCAAACTGTAACCATAAATGTACCAAACTGTAACCATAAATGTACCAAACAATACATCATAGATTTCACTTCACAGTACAACAATTATTTTTAATAATGTCTACCAACATCAAGTATCAACAAAGATAAACAGTATAAGGTTTGAGGAAACATCTCAAATGTGTGGTAAAATAATGACAAATCTACGACAAACTGCTGCCTCCAATAACATGACCCCTCAACTTTGACCCTCCCACCTTGACCTCTGAGAGAGTCTACCTGTGTGTGCCTATGAGAGTTGTACCCACCTGGTGTATTGTTCATCCCCGACGAGTTCCATGCTGGGGTTGCAAATTGCTGTTGTGATGTTGGCTGGATGTTATTCATGACATTGTTCATTTGCATCACATTTTGTACATTTTCTATAAATGGATTCCCTGCAAGGTTCAAAAGGTCGTCACTAGGTGCAGTGCCACCTGGTGCTGTTTTTGTTGGAGAACCAAACAAGTTGACCCCACCAGATGCAGGTGGCGCTATGGTGGTTGGTGAGGCGAAGGGATTTGATTGGTTTGTGTTGGCTTGAGTTGCCACCGGACTGCCTCCCATCTCTTTTAATCTCTGCTCCTGACAAACAAGCATAATATCAAATGAAAATCTTTATAATATTTAAAAGGATCCAATATTATAGTGTAAAAAGTGAATGCCATTTTCAAAACTCTTTCCATATTCCTTAGGCCCTCAATGGCACTGCATACAACAGGAAAATAGATTTAAGAACAAAAGAATCATTCAAGTATTATGAAGTAAAAAACCCAGAAGATTGGTTTTCATTAAGATGACATTCATAAAAAGTAGCAATACAATTTTTTTATTAAGAGTTTTTGAAATGGTAGAAGCTTTACAAAATATGGTTGTATGCAAAAATGGTATTCTGAACATTCAACAACCTTTACATAAAAGTGGTCGGTTTTGAAGCCATCTCGGGTAAGCTGACAGCTTACACAAATGATTTCGAGATATTTGTGTTGTACAGAAAACAGTCAAGATATTTGTATTGTACCAACAACAGTAGAATGTATTTTTGTGTCAGAAACAAAACAGTCCAAGTTATTGGTTTCATATAGAATACAAGATTGTGGTATAGCACTGTAAACAGTAGATGATATTTGTGTGGCAAAGAAATACAAGATGTTTGTGGTGTACAGAAAACAATACAAGATGTTTGTGTTGTACAGAAAACAATACAAGATGTTTGTGGTGTACAGAAAACAATACAAGATGTTTGTGATGTACAGAAAACAATACAAGATGTTTGTGGTGTACAGAAAACAATACAAGATGTTTGTGGTGTACAGAAAACAATACAAGATGTTTGTGTTGCATTGAAAACAGTACAACATATGTTTGTTGTAAACAAATATCCAATAAACTGGTACATGCATCAAATAATAGAAAAGTTACGGAGGTTCAGGGTCAGTATGCCATCAGAAATAGAATATTTGGTGTCGTACTAAATAGTCACAGGCATGTTTTGGACTTGAGATGTGATCAGTACAGCTGGAACAACAATGACAGGGCTACCTGTGTACACATCAAACATGCTGTCGTTTGTCACCAATTCACAAACATCACGTTCAACATGCAATTCACAGCTAGCAATATAATCAACATTGTCGTCAATGACTAATTTTTGTAAATAAATCTACTACCATGGTAATACAGGCGTGTTTTTCCTATAAGGATATGGTAGTAGTATCATCTAGACCTTACTCCTTAGTGTTTCTCGCTATTTAAAATAATTGTGCGAGTCAAGGCTATCACAGGTATTTATTTAGAAGTGTATAACAGTTACGATACCAGGTGTATACCATCTTGAAACAACTATTCAGTGTGTGTTTGTGTGTTTGTGTGTGTGTGTGTGTGTGTGTGTGGATGGGGGATACAACAAATAAAGTATGAGCAAACTCATAAAAATGAAAATTTCATAAGATAATAATAAAGACAGGAAACCATGTCCTTCCAAGTACCATGTACAGCTAACTGGATAAAACACCATGGAAAATACAGAAGAACATTGACGGATAAACTGGACTACTGAACGAATGTTAGGATGAACATAACCAAGAGGGATATACCAAAGGAAAGATAGACAGAAAAATAGAAGACGATAGGAAAGACAAAATAAATTGGATTGATGAGAGAATTATTACTCTCTCGTGGCCAGGGGTTTAGGAAAGTGAAATTCCAACCAGGAGGTCTTCAAATTGGGGGAAACCCGAAGATTTCTGAAGGTTTGCACCATTTGAAAATCCTAAAGATGCCATTTCCCATTCCTACAAACCTGGCCATGACATATTATTTTCCTGTCATTCCTATCACCAGAATTAGCTCATAAACTACAAAAAAAGGTGTTACTGTTTCTACATTACTACATCGGAATGATACAGATTTTGTAATGTTGTGTCAATGTTTTCCCATTGTGATGTCATTCACATGAAAAGGGGTGTAGGACTAAGAAAGAAATATCTTGCATCCCTTTCTTACCCTGGACAGTTCTGTCATATGCACAAAGTCATGAGGGAAAGTTTGATTAACAACATGCTAATAAAACAACTGAATGTTTTTTTATTGTTAAGTTCAAATAGCATTTTAAACATACATGCAGCCTCATTGTGACAATAAAGTTTGTTTTTCAGAGAATACCTGGTCTCTAGCTATAAAGACTTACATTGGTCATCTGTCTAATGTGTAGCTCAGTAGCATTAACATACAGAACTCTCAGGCTCAAAACCTCAGCTGTTTCCAAAAAAAACTTCCATGAGCAAATTCAATAAGATCGAAACTTGCATTAGACAACCTTCAAAAAGCTGTGCTGATTGGAAATTTTGAGGATTTTTTAAGTTAAAGAAAGCAATGATTGGAAAATTTGAGGATTTTTTAAGTTAAGGAAAGCAATGATTAGAAATTTTGAGGATTTTTTATGTTAAGGAAAGCTATGATGGAATAGACACCATTAGAGATGTCTCGTGTTTTAGTGAGGTAAACTTCCCTTTGTACATGTTCCATGGAAGAAGAATGCTCTTTAGAGTTCTGTGCCACACATTCAGGAAAAGAAAAGTGCAACTTGAAATCATGTACCACATGTTCAGTGTTCAGTAGGTGAACAGAATGATAAGAATTTTCACCATAGATATACATGTTTTACAAAGTAACTTGTAAGATATTTGTGTTGTTGACTAACAAGATTTATACATTACACAGGGGTGGGTAAGACAGTAGCAGCAAACAAAACACAGTGATAAAGCTACAACAGAGGGAAGAGTAACAATATATACCTGGTTAGCAAAATCATGTTGATTGGCGCCACATTGATCCTTCAAGACATGTGGAGAAACAAAGAAATAAGAGAGAGAACATACACACATGCTCACATATAATATCAAAAGTTGTACAGCTCAATAAGTTGTCTCCCCTTAATTCAGAGTTCTCTCCCCTAGGTAATCTCAAAGCACATAATGTGCATATGATTATCACAAGTTATCAGTAAAGAGTGAATACATTACAATATATATAAACATTATCATATTGATAATATTCAATAAATAAGATAAAGAAATCAAGTGATCAGTGTAGATTTTGTTTGGAGAGACAACTTCTGTCGAGCTTACCAGCACTGACAGTAGAACATGGCTAGCAGATACAAGTTGCAACCTTATCACAAATGGAGGTAAAAACCTCAAAATGTAACAACATGAAGAAGATACAGAGGACTAACCCCTAAGATACACAATACTGTTATACTAATGTGATTAACAGCTTGAATCTCTTCGTTTGGTGACTTGTTGATACAAAACATGCATGCTTTCCGACTGAATAACATTTAACATACAAAGGCATCTTAAACGGCTCATCAACAGCTAAGCCATACTGTCTGTATATGTTCATTGGGTTAATTCACCACACATCAGTATGTTTAATACAGTTATCACTGACAACATGCTGTATTGTATTCCATCTGTGTTATATTGCATCTAGCACATCCACCTCAATCTGACAAAACTTGTTACAATTATTATCACAAATGATCAAATATCCACAACATGCCAGTGGCGGACCCTGCCTTGATAAAAAGCCTGTGAATTTTATCTAAAAATCATATATTTCCTCCCACTTTGAGCCCCCTCCACATGGAAATTTAGGACCCCACTGATTGGTGTCAGTGTCCGCCACTGCAGTAAACTGTTAATACAAAGCTTCAGCCAGGAACTACACAATTTGAGTTTTTATATTATATTACTAATTTCCTGCTAACATGGACTACTTCTGATTAAATTTTACTCAGCTCTAGATACAAATGTAATTATGTTTAATCATGTTTGAAGATTGCAAGTATACTGTGACTTAGGTGATGGCCTTCACGCTATAATTGAGATGTTTAACAAGAGTAATCTCCCTTTAGCTATATGAAATAATAGTATAGCAATGGATACAAAGTTAGCACAATATGAATTTACAAATAGATACTCTCAGAGCAATTGTACATGTAGCAAGAAGGAATAGCTATAAAAAGTCAAAAAGTGTATAAAATGCACAAAACGGGTTCCAGGTGAAACCTTGGCTATGATGCTGTTGGCATTGAGGATAAGAATAAAGCACATATGTAATGCAGCACCAGTTTCAGACCAACACCTCTCAACATTTACCACAGATGCCTTGCCTTCAGTCAATATCACTGCTTAGTTACCACAATCTACTGACCTCAGAGGTAAGGTGGCTTTATTTGAAATGTATATTCTTTACATTGGAACAGAGAAGAGCAATGACAGTCTTGAAAATTTCAACGATAATAAGATTTATGAAGATATATAATTTTAATCTAACACAATTGATCTCCAAAACTATACCAGTTGTCTAGTACTCGTATCTGAAAAGCAAAATTTCCAATATGTGGAAATCATGTCCATTTTCTAAAGAGCCAAAAAATTTGAAAAAAACGTTAGTAGCCAACAGTAACAGTTAATATTTGAGACCGTTTTTGAGGTGAATGTTAAGAGGCACTGTATGCAGATCACAATAAATCCTGTTGATCACCACATCTCATCACAACCCAGCCTAGCAACTAGGCCAACCCAGCCTAGTAACTAGGCCAACCTCATGATAACCCTGTAAAACCTCATGCTTATATATATATACCCTTCTTAATAACCCAGTCCAACATCATACTCACCTCCTTCCTAATAACCAAACATTCAGTACAGCATCATGTTTACACCCTTCCTATTATCTAGTCAATCCTCATGCTCACCTCCTTCCCAACAACTCATTATCCAGTCTACTCTCACGTTTACCCCTTTCCTAAAAACCCAGTATCCAGTTCAATCTCATGTTTACCTCTTTCCTAGTAGCCCAATATCCAATCCAATCTCATATATTTCTAAAAACCCAGTATACAGCAAAATATCATGTTTTCCTCTTTCCTAGTTGCCCAGTATCTATTTCAATTTCATGTCTACCTCTTTCCTTATCGCCCCATTTCCAGTCTAACCTTATGCTTACCTCTTTTCTAACAACCCAGTAACTAGTCCAACTTCCTAACATCTTTCCTTATACCCTAGTATCCAGTTAAATTCTAAGTTCTTGTAGAAAGGTCATGTATCACAACTAGTAAGTGTTTATATGTGATGATTCGATGACTCATAGGGTACACCCAGTCACCTTCATGAGACAAACACATTTGTCTGATTAAGATGACGGGTGCGTACCATACTATTCATCGAAACGTCACACATAAACACTTACTGGTTGCAATACACAACCCACCTACAATACATACTTACCAACCTGAACAAACATTCCATTCCCTTGTGGAAAACCAACACCAAGTCCAATGAATTCTTTCCCCACAGGATAAGACAGCACTCGCCCAGAATAACCCATAACCAATTCACCGATATCCAAGCACCTATCATAATAACCCAGCACCCATGTACAATTTGAGCGACCCCTATATTATTCTATCCTATACATCCAATATGGCATATCCAGTCATTTACCTTGGAATAAACATGTGTAGTATTACACAATCCCCAACACACAGATAAACACATTTTTTGTCAAAATTTGTTCCTTTATCAGTAAAGATCAGTAAATAAAAACTTCCATTTCCAAATATAGTATCCAGGAAAACTAAATACCAGACTGTTTTAAAGCTATCTATCATGGCTTCCCCATCTCTTTATAAATATTACAGTAACCCTGTCTCCCCCATCCTTTTATATGACATCAGTTCACTAACCCTACCTCCCCCATCCCATCATAACTCACCACTTAACTAAACCTGTGTCCCCCATCCCTTTACATTGCATCCGTTCACTAAAACTGTTTCCCCATCCCTTCATATTGCATCAGTTCACTAACCCTGTCTCCCCATCCCTGTATGTTGCATCAGTTCACTAACCCTGCCTCCCTAATCCCTTCATAACTCATTGGTTCACTAACCCTGTCTCCCCATCCCTTTACGTTGCATCAGTTCACTAACCCTGTCTCCCCATCCCTTTACGTTGCATCAGTTCACTAAC
>JAUMHH010162091.1:0-17455 GCA_032359455.1 Chlamys rubida | reverse complement strand
TCATAGAATTGGAAACGAAACTGACAACCACTGAGACATTTCATAGAATGGGAAACGAAACTGACAACCACTGTGACATTTCATAGAATTGGAAACGAAACTGACAACCACTGAGACATTTCATAGAATGGGAAACGAAACTGACAACCACTGTGACATTTCATAGAATTGGAAACGAAACTGACAACCACTGAGACATTTCATAGAATGGGAAACGAAACTGACAACCACTGTGACCTTTCATAGAATTGGAAACGAAACTGACAACCACTGTGACATTTCATAGAATGGGAAACAATACTGACAACCACTGTGACATTTCATAGAATTGGAAACGAAACTGACAACACCTGTGACATTTCATAGAATGGGAAACGAAACTGACAACCACTGTGACATTTCATAGAATTGGAAACGAAACTGACAACACCTGTGACAATTCAGAGAATTGGAAACGATACTGACAACCACTGAGACATTTCAGAGAATGGGAAACGAAACTGACAACCACTGAGACATTTCATAGAATGGGAAACGATACTGACAACCACTGTGGCACTTTCCGTAAACGAGAATGGGAAACAATACTCTCAGCCAATGGAACAGAGAGGGGTACAAACTGAGGCACGGATAGAAAAGGAGACATGGACCAAAAGGGGAGAGATACTATTGACACTGACTGAGACACTACGACAAAAGGAGGGACACTTATCGCCACTCATAAATGAATACAATATTGACATCCAATTCATCCTTAGGAGGGGAGACAATTAACCAGTGATTAATTTAACAAACTTCGAGAGAGACAATATGGACAACCAATCAGATGCTATGAAGAACGGTGGACAATATTGACAACCATTTAGACACTAAGAAGAGAAAACAATAATGACAATCAGTTATACAGACGAAAGACAACTATGATAACCTTCATGATACACTGTCAAAAGAGAAAACATGGGCATCAAAAATGACACCATCGAGATACGCTATTGGCAACTATTGAGACACTTCTACACGAGAGACAACACCAGTTGGATAAATAGTATGTACCATTGGAATACCAGCGCCAGAAATAGAAACAACATTATGACCAATTGCTACGCAAACAGCAGAAAGGGAACAACAATATGAACGTTTTAAAACGTAAACCAAACACAGAAGAAACAAAACTCTGGTACACAACCACCACTGGGACACCAACACCAGAAATAAAAATATATAAACTATTCTAAATCTTTGGGATCCAACACCATTGAAATGACAACACTAGCTAGAAACTGAAACAACAATATGTACCACTGAAAAAAAACACTTGAAAGGGAAAACAAACAGTATTGATAACCGAGACTCCAATACTACAAGGTGGGTGGGATGAGGGAGCAAAAACACTACAAGGTGGGTGGGATGAAGGAGCAAAAACACTACAAGGTGGGTGGGACGAGGGAGAAACATACCGGAGCCATTTGAACGCCAACACTGGAATAGGGGAACAACAGCGTGAACCATTGGAGCAATCAACACTAGAAAGGGGAAAATTATGAATTATTGGACCGCTAACACGGGATAGTGGGACAACAAACAGAACCGTTCGGACACCAACGCCAGAAAAGGGAACAAAAACGTGAACCTGGAAGCGCCAACACTAAAAAGGGAACACTATTATAAACCATTAATATGCCAATACTAGCTGGAAAAGGGAACAAAATGTACCACTTCAGGGAAACAAAAACGGAACAAGGAGACTGAAACCAAATAAACAACATTAAACATGTGGTGGACGAAAATGGGACGTCGTAAATTTTGGACTAAAAACCATCAAGTGAATGCCATACTTTCAAGAGGAAATGGAGTACTCTAATATTAGGGAAATATGTGCAACTCACTCGGAGAAACATCTTCGGTAATACTTGTGGGAATAAATGGTGTCAATCCCCATTGGCGGGTACCTCATTGAACCTGTGGGATATATTATCACTATTCTTTCCTTGAACCTCGGGGATTGCCGCAAATACCTCTTGAATCTGATGGAAGGTCGCCTTTTCCCATGCCGCAACTTTTCATTGAACCTGTGGAAATGTCGCTTTTCTTCCTTAAAAAAGTTGAAATCCCGCCATTGTTCTTGAACGTGGTAATATACTTGTGTAAATGCCAGTATTATATGGTGGCTGGTAGCGCCATGTTTTACTTTCCTCTTTGCTGCAGCGAAAAAACGCTGTTTTTTATATCCTTTTAACGGCGCTTTGATGTGGAGACAGCCCGAAAAGGTGCCGCTTTACATTCTTCAACGACAAAGCGCCGTTTAAGGATATAAAAGCGCCCTTTAAAGATATAAAAGGACGTCCTTATCGCCGCGACAACGTGAAAACGCAAACATTACCGGTCCAATCATAGTCTAACCATTCTAATATCAGCCTTCATAGTATTTCTCTTGAATATTATGTTAGAATTGTCGTCATTTCTCATTAAACACATGTCAAACTGCTGGCATTTGTCGTTCAACCTGTGAACATGTCGATATTTATAATGTATTGGAACCTGGCCGCGAAAATGTTGACATTTCCGTCAGTCGAATAAAGTTCATTTCGCAGTCTGGAAGTTTGACGTTCAAAACTATATTATGTACATGTATAATTTCTACCTTTTGTAATCGATTACGTATTTGAGAAGTGTCCGATGCATGTCCGATATGATTGAAACTATAATACCATTAGTATATGTAGAAATTAATGGTTTATTTGACGGTCTTTCAACTTCAGTTCTCGGCATTTTTTTTCGAAACAGAAATTATTTTTATTATCCTTTTAAATGCTATCCAATACTTTATAACAGCATTACTATTCTCGATTTGATCATTGGTAAGTCAGTTACCGCTTTTTGGTTTTAATTTAGATGAAGAATATATGCTGTATATTGCCTTTTTTCGCTTGGGATTGATTGCCCTAGGATTTCGGTATTTAAAACAATACTATTTCTATGTTCTTGTGGCTATGGACTAAAATAGTTTAATTGAATACGGAGAATATGAAATGTATATCAATTGTAATTTACGTCTTGGTATACTTAAAAATATCATCTCGGTGGTGAGTATAAGCTGTACTACAGCTATATGATTTCTATGCGTGGATACATAGCGATTCTTCTTCGTCATAAGTACTGTAACGTTTACCTAGTTTACAACGTACATATGTATACAGACCCCCCACCCCCACCCCCGCTTTTGGCTTTAATAGTTCGCCCAAGTGGGGAAGGTAAGGGGCTCTGCTCTGTCTCCAGGCCGGGACATACCGAAGTGCTTTAAAAGTCAGTTAGTAGTTACTGCTGAACGTTCAGCATTAAGGGTAATTTCGTCAGTACACAATAAGGTGACTAGGTGAAATACTGTGCTGGGTGCCTTCAGCATAGGAAAATATAATAAACGGGCTATAATAAACCAAACTAAACCCAAACAAACCATATCGGCTAAAATGTTCAACATGTATATTGCAAGATAATTTGAACAGGGGATTAGACACATTACGCTTATTGCAAAAGTGATTTTTTAAATTCCATATGATATTTCCGGTGAAATATAAAACAGTATGGTAAAAAACAAAATGGTATTCAATGTGGCAAATAACACCTTTGTTGTTTTCACACTGAACTGACCAAACAGAGAGAAGGATTTGTTACTTTTTTTACCAGTGAGAAGAACTACTGTAAACTCTAAATCGCAAATCAGATTAGAGTTGAGTGGGAAAGATAAAAAATGGGCATTATCAATTGTGACGTCACAGATGCACTGGCGTTTGTTTATTGTGACGTTCAACGTCGCAATTACAGCACCCTTGTGTCAACATTTTTTTCATAAATGTTTCTCTATGGAAGCTTTTACTAGTAGTTATAAAAAATAAAAACGGGACATTCTAGATGACTAGCAAGTAGGTCCATATGATGTCCTAAAATATCGATTATATGACCTTCTCGATGACAAGAAAGTAGGTCATATGATGTCCTAAAATATTGATCGAACCACAAACCTGCCATCTATATGTTATGTATTGAAGCACGCCTTTCTATTGGAGACTGGTGTTTTCGAAAAAAGGAAACGTATTTTAGTGAAAACGCGTTTGCAGGGAATATCTGTTTTTTTTATGCCGAACGTTGTTTCGCTAGCTCCCATTTTCGAATATAACTGCCTTTATAAAAGTTCTAAAGAGAAATAGAACCGATTTACGAGAGCAGTGAATCTCCGATAGATTTTAACATCCCTATTACGAATCATGAAATGCCTTTATTTTCTCAGTACGCGCATTTTGTGGTAGCACACAGAACCTAACCTGTGTATTATAATCACCGTTCACAGGACACTTATCGTTACCGCAGCAATACACAACTGTGCTCAAATGTCTTCCGTCTTTGCTGGCGATATCGCGATCTCCCTCCAGTCCAGCTATTGCTGTATTTGTGGGTCGTAGTTTCCTGTAATATTGACGTGTTCCAAATTATTTACTTGTTCGTATTAATGACGTATTCCTGATTATCGATGTGTTCTGGATTATCGACGTGGTCCGGAGTATCGATGTGTTCCATGTTATCTATGTATCTCAGATTATCGATGTGCTCCGGATAATAGATGTGTTTCGGTATATTATGATGTTCCTTAGTATCGATGTGCTTCCGTATTCCTGATTATTGATGCATTCCGGATAATCGACGTGGTCCGGATTATCGACATTTTCCGGATTGTTCCGAATATTCGATGTATTCCAGATTATCGATATGCTTCGGATACTAGATGTGTTTCGGTTTATTATGATGTTACTATTATCGACGAGTTACAGATTATCGATGTGATCCGGATTATTGGCATGTTCTTAATGATTGTAATGTTCCAGTTTTTCGGCAGGTTCTATCTCAATTTACCTTTTACCTCTTCTTCGACACCGTTGTTAGCTTGAAGTAGCTAATATATGCCATCTTGGTTTGGTAACATACTGTTAACCGGTTGTGTAGCATAAAAACTGGGATAAGACTTGGACGGTATATTTTCCCCCCAAAAATATATAAGTCTCCTGAATTATTGACGTGTTCCACGTAATCAAAGTGGTCCCTGATAATATACGTGTTCTGGATTTCGATGAGTTTCGGATAATTGACATGTTCAAGATTACTGTTTTTATGATAGAGATGATGACACACCAGAAAAAGAAGGAAAGTACTGTTTTATTCCTACACAACTTTAGTGGTCATCCATTGTGAAAAGAGGTTCGTGCAGTTTTCCGTTGGCCTCTCAGCCTCTTCAGTTCTAAAGGGTACTGTAAAAATTCTCAACAAAACAGTTGCTTCAGTTTAACAGAAATTTGTATTTCATTAATTAGTTTTGAATCAATGTTTTTGCTTGAAGCAGTGATGCAGAATCAGAGTTTGCATTTACCGAAATAGGTTCCACATAAGGCATAAGTAGACTTTAGTAATTTTGGTAATGCGTGTATTTCCTGAAACGGTCTCCCAAAGTGTTCATCTATTCAAGTACTGTGCAGGCCTATGTTAAAAGATCGTATTTGATAAATAATTATATCGTATAAAAATGTATGTAAAAAAAATATCAAGTTATTCATTTATTTATTAAGAATTATTTTAAATATTAGAAAAAGATATTTCAATATTAAAACAAATTAGAAATTGATAAATGAATTTCAAATATATATCATCACGGACTAAGATGTAGTTCAGTGATACTATCAGATGATTTAAAAAAAAAATGGAGAATATGTTTCCACTTTGATCTGTCATTTCACGGAATTAATCAAAGTCCGTGGTCATATTAATTAGCTTCGCCAGTGAGCTCTTCAAAAATAAAGGATTTTTTTTTGAAAACGGTAGAAAAAGTCTACAATGTTGATACAAAAGCTATAAATAGTCCGGTAAAGTTCTATGACACTGTGCAATTCGACTTTCTTATAATTTTTATAGTAAATTTTCTTTAGCTGTTCAAAATTCCGCGGTCTAACACAAGTCTACGTCGCTGTTTGTAGCCTTGACCCCGAAGTGATGTTATTGACTATTTTTAGATCTGAGTCAAAACGTCACAGTCGAGATGCAAACGAGTTGGGTCACGACCCCTGCGCAAGGCAAGTGGGCTGTAGCGTTGGATCACATTTCTCGCAGTGGAAGTTCCGTTTGTATGTCTGACACAGAAAAGGACTACCTTTCAGGTCGTTGGAATTAAATACGGTGGAAGGAAAATTGGAACAGCTATGACAGATGACATATTTAAAGGTTTGTTTTCTTAATTTAAGTACTTTTGAGTCATAAAATTTGTTCATATTTCTCTGTGCAGCAATAATCAGAAGCCGGGGTTCGTGTCAACTCCATTCTGGATCTCGAGCAGAAGGGTCTATCGTTTCAGAAATTTACTGTTTCCTCTGAAATGGTTTCTCAGATATTATTATTTCTTGGTTTTTATTGAAGTTTTATGTCTTCGGAACAATAATCAACACCATTGATCGACCACTAACGGTCGTAGTCAAAATAAACTGTCGAGTGACATGATCGCTAAATCTGTTGTGCTAAAATTTCATTGTGTAGTGCACGGTGGGCCAGTACTTCACTTCGAATTTTAACTGTTTTTACATATTATTTTATCACAAATTCGTTTTCAATCTGTGTTTACAGCTCCCCGGAATAGGAGGCCAATAAATAGGCACGATTTTGAGGTAAGTTGAAGTATTTTACACTATTTTTCTTTCATGATATGTTCGCACTTCATCTAATGACAATATGGCGGCGGTATGGTCTGTCAGCCATTTTCAAACGTTCATGTTCGATTCAACATTGAAACGGGCCGTCGTTTCCTCTCCATGTTTCTCTTTGAGAAAAAGTGTAACCTTTCGATCATAGATTATTCATAATATCGAAAGTAACCACTGTCATCATTTTATCGTTTAGAACTTGTACTAGAGTCAATATAGTAAAGTGTAGTTTGAGGCAAACAATCGAGTTGTTTAGTCAACCAAGTTGGTGTGTGTGTAATGGCTAGTATGTGACCAGCTTTCCCTGCGTTGGGACAACTCTAGATTGAAGCGGTTTCTGCTTAGTGTTAAATATGAACACAGTGAGATGATTTGAAATAGAGATCTACAACTCAAAGTATACAATATGTATGTTTTCAATATTGATTTCCGAACTTTGTCATATATGTCAACAATGTCCCATACACAATAGACAATTATTAATATAGAAGGGAGTGGTATAACTTAGAGAATTTTAAAAACACGGAAACACTGCATTTTGTGTTTAATTATATATAGCGAGTACACTTTGTGACAACAAATGTACACGATGACATTTTGTGTATAATTTGTTCACTTTTGTTAATGTCGGAGTTCAATAGTTGTCTGTGTATAGGTCTAAAACACCCTAAAGTTCTAGACCCTGAAGTTTTTTGTGGAATAAATTATTTGTCAATCTGTTTTAACCATATTTTGGCTGTCTACCTGATTTCAAAAGCTTATCGTAAACCATCTTGATTTGGTGTACATTCAACACACTCCTATATTAAGCGGTATATGAATAAGGTCTGCTGGTTTGAATGTAGCTTAGGTAAATTTTGCTTTCAAATTCATAAAGTACATAGGAAAATGTAGTCTAGGAAAGAACACACATTTGAAAGCCGGCGACGTTCTAAATTCATTCCTGCCCAGTGCCTCATTGCCAGTCATGGACTTCCGATACTTTGCTGTACCACTCTATCTGATAAATATTCATGAGTGACGTAGTAGCGAGTGGCTTGAGTAAACAAACAAGCATGACCCAGTTACAACGAAAGCAAGAACTCAATGAGCCAGTAGAGTTTTTAACACTAGCGGGACACTGTTGTAATTGATCGGCGTCCCCCATTCCATACAAACGTGTAGATTAATGGTATATTGGTATTTGTTGGACATTTATAGTAAGTGAACAATATGCCAAGTTGGTGTATTTAAGGTATTGAATCCTATGGATAGACTCACAATTTGATTTAAATGTATGTACAGAATGATCTTTAACCTGTAGGCATATGTGGCACACACGTGTGATCTGGAAGGCTGATGTGTTATTTGTTTTGTAAATTACATTGAGAAAGAATTGGAGTTTATTTATTACTTATAATTTGAAATTAAATGAAGTGTTTAGTTGAACACATTCGCAATTTTGAATTTAAAAAAAAATCTGGCTGAGGTACTTGTACTAGAATTATGATTGACAGATTGAGTTTACTCAAAACGGTCTTGTGTAATAATAATATGAATCTAATTGCAAATTTTCGTGAAAAATGTGTTCAACCTGCAAATTACACATGTCTAAACGACCAATATCAACAAATTTTAACAATTTTCCATGTTATGCATGTTGTTTATTTTGAACTGTGAATATTGTAAGAAAAATGCAGCGTTTGAACCATCATTGCACCACTTATTAATCCCTACACGATCAGTGGAACTGTATCAAACGCGATCAATACTGTTAGTCCTTTGTGTGGGAATGGAAAACAGGATCTACCAATGCAAAGTTCTGTTACATGACAAGGAGTCATAATGGAATTGGCCGACTACATTTAGAATACTGATGTTGTGAAGTCAATACTAAATCTGATTTGTTCTGTATTGTTAGACCCTCAGTGCCTGCTAAAAACTGATAATGACAAACAATTTTTGTGAATGACGGCTATAGACCACTTTTTGGAGCACAAAAGTGACAGGATTCCAAAGATGGGGGGGGGGGGAGTGTGGAATCTAGGTCTCACCAACCCTTGTGGCGCCCCTTAATATCAATATCATTGTTTTGACTGGGGGATTAATTATTTGAAGAAAAATGCTCCATGGAAATTGAAATAAGGAAATATTTAACTGTGAATATCTAAAAAGTAGTTGAGTCTTGAATTATTTTATTTTGTAGACTGCATGCGCCTATTGAAGCTCTGAACAAAACGAAAATTGAAATCCTAAAAATGTATATGAAATTTCAATCAATTATATATACTATGATCGTCAGGTTAATTGCATCAGATAACTCTGTTGAGATTTGGATTTTATTTTCTCTGGGAAAATCTTCTTGCCAACGATTTCATACCTGCTGCAATTATGAGGATTCATGCCACAGAAAAATAAAGAAGGTGACAGGGATTTCTAACCAAACTGGCCAGTTTCCCCACATTTACATTACAACTGTTACATCTCAATCAAAATAGTTTTCTAAATACATTGCAAGATTTGTACTTTATCCATGTGTAACATTTTGTTGTTTCTGTTGTAGCACTCTGTGGGTGTGCCTCCGAGTAAACGGAAGAAAACGAAGGAAGATTTCTATACGTTTTGTACTATGATATTGGAATATACACAATATGAATCACATAGACAAGAGGTAAGCATAACCTTTTTGGAATCTAAGATAAAGGATTTCATGCCATTACAATGAAACCTGTCTAATCTGGACCATTTAAATACTCTGAGATCCTGGCTAACTTTAACAGCACACTGTTCCACTGATTGTAATGAAAACTACCAAGACCTGTGTATGGTGACATCCTGTCCAATCTGATCACAATGTGTTGTGCCTCAAAGGGTGTCAGAAAAGACAGGTTTCACTGACATGTGACTATGTTAATTCACTAGTATATATGTATATCAGTAAAAATGATTTTGTCCGATTTGATAAAGGTTACTAGACTGGCTATAAGATTTTTTGTAGAATTTCGCAGCTGCATTTAACTACTAGCTTATATCCCCCTAGCGTAAGAACTTATGAATCAGACATCAAAGTGATCTAAATAATTCAACATTCTAGAAACAGGGGACAGTTTTAAACGGTTACTTATGGCTTTTTCAACTTTCCTTACTTAAATTCACACCCCCACCCAAAAACAAAAATGGTTAGTATTTTAAGACGCTGTTTATAATTGTTCAGTATAACGTAACGGTCATATGTCAGTAGTGCAAAAACTGCAATAATTTTCAGTCATGACAACCCCCGTTTACGGATTGATTACATATCCAGACAGATCTGATGAAATCCTAGATTTCATGTTTTCTATGATGTACAGCAGTGATATTTCAAGGGGTGTTTCAATTATTATCTTAACCTATTTAGTAATATAGTATATTGCTCGTTGGTCATGATAATCAGTATTCTCCAGTAAGAGTAAGTGAGTATATCCTAGCTTGAGGGAAAGCACACTTCAGATTTGATCATGTGTGTTCAAGTTAACAAATTGAAAATATTTATAGATTTGGGGTAATGTATTTCAATGATTGGATTTTGTATCTGGGAAATTTCTGTTTTGAATCATATGGAAGCAATATATAGTATGGTATGTATAACCCCCCACCCCCACATGCTGTAGAATTCCAAGCAAAACACCGACAGGGCCTTGGGGGGGGGGGTGCTTACCATTCCAATTAATATTGTGTATTTGAAATCACCTGTATACTGAAATCAGTTATGATTTTTACTTAACTGGGGCTATTATTTGAATTTATAATTTAATAAAGATAATCTAAGAAACACAAAATAGTAAATGGAAAATTTGAGCCTTTTCTTTTTGTCTTATGTTTTAACAATTTACAATTGTGATGTCATCAATATTACTATATAATGTACAATTAACAATTATGATGTCATCAGTAATACTGTCACTTAGTAATGTCATAATGATACTGGAGATAATCAGGAATTAAGACTATAACTTAGTAATTAAATTATAATTAAAAGTATATATGTACTAATCAGTCTGATTATTTATGGACTATAAATTGTGGATTATTATGGACTATAAATTGTGTATAATAAGTATTTCATCTTTTATTGTACATGTGCATACATGACAAGTGCTTGAAATGAGGTATGTCCTTGAAAAACATTGGAAAAGTGCTCAGCTGGAATTTGATTTGCTCCAACTTCTTGTGGAATACATACTGTCTAGTATGAAGAACTGTTTCAAAGTTTTTTTCATGAATTGACAAAGTTTTAATCTATCATAAGTAGTTAATCATAAGTAGTTAATCAATTAATTCAGGTTCTTTAGGAGGCTGTTTAATTTGTAAAAGGATATGCCAGGCGATGTCATATATATGTAGTTTAAGTACACAAGAGTTTTTGAAATCATCCAAAATGCAGCGTACACTTGAAATTGCGACACCACAGTACAGTAGCCCTGTTAGTTTAAAATCTTTTTGGATAGAACTAACTGGCAAGTTATTCAATCTTATTCATGCATCATTCAAATTTGATTGAAATGAAATTATTCAAAAACCAAGTCATAAACATGTTAATTCATTTATTTGCTGAAAATAATTTTAAGAGGCCTGCTTACAGTAGAAATGTGGTGAGATATTTCACACTAAAACTAAAAATAATAGATTGCCCCAAAATGCATTGGACATGTACTGTACACGTTGACAATGTCCCTATGCCATTGCTGCTTTTTTTAGCAAAATTGCAAAAAAAAATTCTTTCAAATCATCTGTTGGAGATGACATGGTGACCTTAAAAAAGGTCAGCACTCTGACTTTTCCCTTTCACCACTGTGGACCATAATAGTCTACTACTAAAGTTACCTAGGGGTGAAAGGGTTATGCAATACTATATATGTATACAGTATTACACACTACACATGATATAGCAGACCTTCAGGCTGTTATGTGTAGTGAATGTGTGATCTGACAAATTGTGGTATCCATTTGGCTGTTATATAATTAGCTATAACTAAGTATAACTCTCAGTTGACATTACAGTTATGTTTAATATTTTGGTATTTATTCAGGACATAGCTAGTGGCTACTATGTATATAATATACTCTAATTTCTACAACTTGACCTGTTCCCAATTGTTTCTCAATACAATAATAATTTCACTACCTGGAACCAGGTATATTTACGTACACTATAATAGCTTGAAGCAATGTCTTTATTGTTCCATATGTAATTAAACAATTTCATTTGTTTTCAACAAATTATTTGAATAGAAAAAATTGCAGTATATGTTACAAAAGTTATTAATTACGATTGTTAAAATTAGTAAAATTCCATTTAATGATTTACAGCTTGTTGAATTCTAAGGTAGATTTTAAAGTTGGATAGTGCAGAAAAAAAATTTAAAATAGATTATAATAATAAATTATTACAATACTTCAGTGGAAATTCATTTAGATTACCACCTGTTATTTTCTGTTTTTAAGTTTCAGATATTTTGTTGCCGACGACTATATATATAAAAAAGAGTGTTATTAATTATATGACATTTATAATATAATATATCTACTGTACATGAGTTGTGGCTCGGAGGAATAATATCAGTGTTTTTGTCTCCTAAATTTTACAACAGCCCGTTCCTCTATGAGTTTGGAAAATAAAGCATTATATGTATAATTGAATTTGGGAATATATTCCTCAGTATTTGGAAATTTTGGGAAAATAAGGCACTTTTTAGCAAGGGGAAACAGCTGCCTGTATTCTGCGGTAAAACACAGCAAAGCAAAATCACTGAGTATATACATAATGTGTATACGTGTACAAATATAGCGTTTGTGTGACATCTAGATCTGCACTGATTATGTTTTAAACTTTAGGCTCTTAACAGCTAACACTGGAATGTATTTTTTAGGTGGTTTATCATGATAAACTTGATTGTGTACATTAAAATTTGACACTCTCTAGATCTTGTAATAATTATTAGTTAATTATCTTTTATTTAAGTTGAAGGTTTAGTGTTGTAAAAGTTTTGAATATATTTTATGAAATCTGCATTAAATTTCTTACATGTAAATTTATATCATAGCAGCTAAAGATATGTACATACTGTAACACTGGCAAAATAAAAGCTTGATTTGAAAAAAAAAATCAATAAAAAATTGTTAGCCTAAAATCAAGCTTATAGCTTGTAGGGGTTTCAAGGGCCAATGGCCGGGGTTTTCAATTTATTGCTCAGCGATAACGAGAACTAGTGATAGCTAGGCCACAGGCAGATTAAAAAAAACTTTAGCTAATGCTAGCTCATATATATTACTATAAAGTAAATATTGAAAGTTTACATCAGTCTTGACCTAAAGTGTATTGGCCCCAGGCATCGGGCAAGTGGAGTTGAAGCTAGCCATTCTTCTAGTTGACATTTCATATAATACAGCTGTAGAAAAGAACAAACAATTTTGGTCTTTTTATTGTATGTGGACTGACATGTTTGTCTACCTTAACTTGAAAGTTTTTCTTTAACTTCATGAATAATTAGCACAAAACAACATCTGACCCCTATAGCCAGTATAGGTCCCTCCTTATTTCATAAAGGCCAGCGAACAACAGCAGTCTAACCGATGAAACAAGTTAAAATTTGGAACACAATATTATGATGTGTAAGCTAATACACATGTACGTAGCTGTATATATATACATGTACACTAATACAAGTGTTCATGAATATTAATGTAAATACATATGTAGCCTACAGTATATATATAATTAGCATATATATATGTAGGCTTCCATCGCCAGGTTAAACTGCATCAAGTCATGCACACGAAAATGAATATTTTTATCAAAATTGTATTTAAATGTAAATACATGTGTAGGTGTATGCATATGCTTTTAGAAGTCTTTGAATGGTAGATGTGGCTTAGGTTAGAAAATCAATTTATAGACTTATTATTATGTTAAATTATTTATTTATACTGGTAAACTGTATTGAGATCAACTCTCATCATAAATTTAGATATAGTTTATAGGAATATGAGTTCTTAATTGTGTACTTGTGCTGAGTAATTTATGCGTTTTCTGTCTGGCCAGCCAATTGCAAGGAAGCAGTGGTTGTGAGAATTTACATTAAAACGTGCCAAGGAAAGTGTGTTATGTCGAGGAATCGATATGGAAATGATTTAAGGAAATTCTACACCACATGATAACCCGCCCGCCCCAAGTTAAAATACCCCTACACATCCATAAGCACGTTGACGAGGACAATGTAATATTAGGTCTGGGCCCGTTAAGGAAGGCGGCTATATTGATCCTCTCCCACCAGTACAAAGGCTCGGCTGTACTCTGCCCACAACGTTTTATTAGCCAGTACAAAAGCACATGTTTTACACCCATCACTTTACCTTCACGCTTGAGATTGTCTGGAATCGACAACAAATATTATATGTGTTTGCAAAACGTAGTTCGTTTCCCTGTTAAATCAATATTTCCATCTCATTATAATATTACGAGCACTGTATAACCAAACTTTTTAACTCGACTTTCCTCAGCCTACACATTTCAAACACTTGTTTGTATATATACAACACTATAGCAGACCTTACAATGTGCTAGTATATACGTACCAGGTAGTTTTATAAATAGCTACATGTAATGTACATATTATATATATATAAAAGGCAATGAGCTGTGTCCTATCCTAGGCATACACAATGGACCAGAAGCCTTACCACATGTACAGGCATGTAGCAGACACTTATCCAAACATTCAAGTCACTGAGATTTTTGCAAAAATATTCTTATGAAAGAAATCCATCTACTAGCTGGTTTTTGCAGATATACCTCTGTCCAGATTCTGTAGGCACACATATGTGCTAGCTCCAAGGGGCCCTACGCCACACACACCCTTGGTAGTCCACGAAGCATACACTTTACCACTCTGGCTATATGTTAGCCCACAGCACAAAACAAATGTGTGGCTATGACCTTCACCTATGATAAGCTGTGGTGTTTACTAGGATCTGGCTCACTGCCAGGGTTGCGCCTTTTTTTCTTGGCTTCTTCTGATTGGTTAACCAAAAATAGATATTTCCCATGGTTATTTATCTACAAGAGATCTTATCCCAAACTATTGGGGTAGGGGAGAGGGCAAGTTCCATGGTTGGGCTACCTTGCTTTACATACACCTTTTATAAGGAAGTTTAAGCAGAGGAAGGAGTTTGACTCCCTCCTGAAATGTGTACAGGATGTTTTATATTTGATTTGCATAATTTAAGTTGGTCACATGATATGTCAAGCATGTGTTCAAGTGTGTGTACTTGATATAATGATGACCTGCATGAGCGTTGAATAAAAACTCTACCAAGTACGTTTCGTGTACATATAAGTACGGACAGTCTTTTGCCTGGGTTGAGTATTTTCATGTTTTTCTGATGCAATACGTATACGTAGAAGCTAAAGAGCAGTGTATTGTAGTCGTATATAAGGTAATATGTCAAGGCCTAGTAGGCTTTCTACATCAATAATTTATAAAGTTTAATGGGGTGCAGACTGTTTTAATTTCATTTCAGCAATAAGCTCAAGTTCAGCAATATTATAGGAATACGATATCAACACCACTAATTTATGACGATGTGAAGAATTTATTTTCAAAAATGCCTGTCATATACAAATTTACTCAGTAAATTACTGTGTTAAACATCAAACTACCGGTAAAATTGAAATGCTAATACGAAATTTAGGTTATTAAAAAATTCATTATGGTGAATGTTGTTTTTATCTTGAAGGCAATTTTTGGTCCGTTGACAGTTTTTTGGTGTCACTTGGAAATCTCACAAAGGGTTATTTCAAAATTTTGTTCATGGTCAGACGGTCCCAAAATGTCTTTGATATACATTAAATGCAAAGTGACTGTTAACATATACAGTATAGTAATTAGATTGTTAAATTGTAATCCTGTACGTACAGTTAGGCCTGTATCATGATAGATATAATATAGAGATATAATATACCTTTATTATATAGGTCAATGTAATTAGATTGTTAAATTGTAATCCTGTACGGACAGTTAGGCCTGTATTTATATATACTAGAGCCAATAGTACATACCTATGTGGTGGTAAATTGTTCATGATAGATATAATATAGAGATAATATACCTTTATTATATAGGTCAATATCTCAGTAAAATTCTTATCACAGCCCGTGTCAGGTGATCATGATAGCAGCTCATTTTCCTGGTACATGTGCAAACGGTCTGATTTCTGGTCTGATTTCTACTCGTAAATATTGAGATGATTTTCCATGTGACTGTAACGTTAACTCATTAAATCTAGATGATTCTGATATAAGGGGTTGACCTCTTTACATAATAGCTAGGTCAGAGCTCGAGGTTAGCATGGAAAATATTACATGAATGAACAATACAAAAAGTTTTGAAGGCTTGAATATTTATTTATCTAAGATTAATGTTAGATATCAATGGGGTATACATCAAATTGTACCGATATGTAAGATATCAATGGGGTATACATCAAATTGTACCGATATGTACATGTGCTTGTAATATCTACAGTTGATTAGCAAGGATTTCAAATTTCGACCAGACATGAATTTAAATGATCCCATTATAAATTATCACAATAGAAAAATATGATTTTTATATAAATATTGCAATGATAATTATTGGCCCTAATTGTTTATGTCTGATTGTTATGTTTCCGTTACAAACGATACTTGTAATATTCCAGGAGTTACGTGCACAAAACAACATCAGTCCTCTCGACAGTAGTGGCAGTACGGCGGAAAGCTATTCCTCCGATACCACAGTGTCAGCGGAGAGTCCAGGGCACCTGAGTCCAGGGCACCTGGAACTGTCACACCATCTAGATATGGCTGACTCGGGTAAGTCTATGTTATCAAGTTTCGGTGTCCTCATCAAATATGAATTGCAAGAGTAATGAGTTGCTAATAAGACGACCCTCATTTAAGACATTTGTGCTCTTGGCCAATAGGATTTATGTAGACTGCTGATAGCCTGATACCATTGATTGTTGAATTGATTATAATTGTTGGTCATTATTCCTGGAATATATACATTTAAATTATTTCCTTTCTGATGCAAAAAGGCTACAGTTGACTGACATTTGTCAAGAATTGCGTAATATCTTTGCCTTTTAGCAACAGTGTCTTCGCTATCTATCAGCAATATGTCAGAAATTACACATTGCACATGCTAAACTGAATTCTTGACAGATATTTAAAAGCATCCAGTTGACACTACTTGTATGTACTGATTTTATTATGCCAAGGTACATTTCTTCTATTTATGTGTTTATTTTAGCATTGAATTGCTTTCAGTTGGCATAATATGCATATTCATGAGTATTTTTTAAAGTTCTACTTAAAGTCCTTAGCCGGATGTAGAAATCATTTAAATGAGCTGTCATATCTGGTATGAACTTAACTCATTCACCCCTGAAGACACATTTGAACTCTTCCAGTTCAAAGGTTGGGATAGTTCATTATTGTGTCGCCTTCGACGGATGTCGGAAAAGACACATAGGCGCTGCTTTTCCGACGGCGGCGGCGGCGGCGGCGACGGCGGCGACGGCGTCGTCAACAATGTTAAGGTTTTGCGTTTAGCTCTGTTTCTGACAAAGCTACACCAACAAAATCTCGATCATAGATGTAGCATGGGTAGTGGAGCCTACTGCACTAAAAACATTTCATTGATTTCTGAATTTTTTGGTAA
>JAUMHH010162080.1:6939-17459 GCA_032359455.1 Chlamys rubida | reverse complement strand
ATTACGCCGCTGTATCAGCCAATCAAAAGCGACGTTACAAACGGCGACGTCATTTTTTTACGTTATGGGCTGATAACCTAATTTTTTAAGCCAATGGAAATGCTTGTTACAAGCAAGATTAAATTATTTAGCTATATTACTTGACTACGACATCATAATTTTCTCGTGGAGAAATGTAACTAATATTTCAAGACGTCATTTCCAACACAAGTATTTAAAGGCCGTGTTGACCATATACTTAAATTTGTTTATACAATTTTCAAATACTCGTTCATACACAGAAATAAATGCATCTTGCAAATAGGATAGACAATTCAACATAGCAATTTGATGACCCAGAAGAACATGCCTGCAGGTAAATTGTTACAGACTAGTATTTGTTTAGTGTATTTGAAATGCGATGATATTTACTACTAGACGAATTTCTAACTGAGTTATGGGTTATTATATCTAAGAGATTCTGTAATAATAGTGAAATGCCTCAGGTGATGCCAAAATATTGGTAAGAAATAGGAACGCAAGACGTACTGTTCTTGGTGATGTTATGACCTGAACGTCATCAGCTGATATCGATGACGTTTATGACCTAAACGTCATCAGTTGATGTTGATGACGTGTATGATCATGATTTTCCATCATGATTTTAGGAAAGAGGAACAAAGTATGTCTTCATATCACTCTTGTCAATGGCGTCATGGTCACCATCGTCATTAAGAACAGCTGAGAACGTTCTGGTAATAAATGTCGATTACGTTTATATCCTAAACGTCATTAATAAAAGCTGTAGACATTTATATCATACACGTCATCAACATCAACTGATGACGTTTAGGTCATAAACGTCATCGATATCAGCTGGTGACGTTCAGGTCATAACATCACCAAGAACAGTACGTTTTTCACAGTATCTAGTATCTTTGTATTTTCCAATTGTAACAAAGATAACAAAGGGTAATAGATTTGTTTTTTTGTCAGTGACATATGTTTTATTCAACAACAGTAACATCAGTTATCTGTGGGTGACTGATACATTAACGGGATAGATTGTAAGATCCTTTGGTTTAATAACTTAATATATGTACTGTCTTGGAGAGCAATGCCATATCTACCAATATTTTGAATTACCTGTGGATGTCCACACTTTACTTGTACCCACGTGCATGTATAACCAAACACTAGACAACAAGTATAATTATTACTTCAATGTACACACGGTGTACTTCGGCTATTGTCCGATTTAGCATAAGATACTGTTTACAATGCTGATATCACGTTGAAAACAAACGTGTCGTACATCGTCAATCTATGATTTAAGTGTTCACGCAGGTCTCTGATAACTCAACATGATGTACTTTGAACATTTATGACTAAGTTGTAACAGCATCGCAGAAAGAATTAGATCGACCAGTGTTTTTTTTTATGTAGTAAGATTTGTTAATTATCTGGTTCCTGGGTTTGGACATGATGTGTGTGAGGGTGTTATAAAGAATACAATATATTAAATAAAAAAATAGCTTGTTTTATAACTTACAGGAACATACGTTTTAATCAAATAAAACAAGAAAACGTATATGAGCTGAGTGTATAGATTGCTGACAACAACAAGACAATTGGACATCCCATGATCGCTGGCACTGTTGCAGATCGATTAAGAGCGATTTTCTGGCACCATACGGTAATATTGTGAATAATAATGTCCAAAATTCTGTTTTAAAAAAATCTATATATTAACAATAATGCAAATCATATCATTACAACTAAATTTCATCGCGGTAAGTAGTGGAATATACTATGGGCATGTGGAATCCCCAAAGTGCGATATTTCTGCAATAGTATTGATTGTCTTTCCTTACACATCACGCGAACACACCGCTTATAGTTCTCCATATAATCAAATGTCCAGTCCAGTTTCAAGATATTAAATTTATGCTTCCTCCTCTGAAGAAGAGGAACTTGAAGAGGAGTCAGCGTCATTACTACCAGAGGAACCAGAACTGCTACTAGAACCGCTATCAGACTCTTCACTTGAACTAGAAGAACTAGAATCGGCATTGCCATTGCCATGGCCATTGCCATTACCATTGCCTCCCTTCCTTCCCCTGCCTCCATTACCTGCTCCTTTTTCTCCACGACCTCCATGACCTCCAGGTCCAGATTCATCGGAATTGGATTCGCCAGTTTCAGTAGACGAATTATCAGAGTCATCGGAGTCATCAGAATCATTATCAGAAGCGTCATCGGACTGACTATCTCTGCCGGAATCGGAACCGGAATCGGAACCATCGCCATCGTCGGAGGAGGAGTTATCAGAGTCAGACTCGCCATCGGAACCGGAGTTATCGGAATCATCGGAATCATTGGAATCAAGGTCATCAGCATTAGCGGAATTAGCATCGTCACCTGAATCAGATCCGTTATCGGAACCATCATCAGATCCATCGCTGGATGAGCTGGAGCTGGAGCTGGAGCCGGAGCCGGAGCCAGAACTTGAGCCAGAGCCGGAACCAGAGCCGGAACTGGAACTAGAGCTGGAATCATCTTCTTCTTCGGAACTACTAGAACTTCCAGAATCAGAGCCGCTTGAGCTACTTGAATCATCAGCATCTCCACCACCATTGCCTCCCTTACTACCTCCCTTACTACTTCCTTTACCACCTCCTGTGCCACCTCCTGTGCTACCTCCTTTGCTACCTCCGCTTGGATCTGCTGCTGCTGGTGCTGCCTCCTCGGCGCCAGCAGCATCGCCACCACCGCCATCTTCAGCTGCGTTTAGTAAGCTATCTAGATGAAATTCTAAATCTTTATCTGTATCCAGTGGCGCTGCAAAAACAAAAAGAACACGATCAGTTGAAATACAGAATTATAACTTTCAAAGGACGGTCGTTTTTTTATGACAAAAATATTATGTACGTTGACTGCTCTGTAAAATTACACTATACAAACCCTAATTCATCACATGCATTAAACCTACAATAACCATCATGGGATATGAAACATAAAATTCAGTTTGATATTTATTCAGTGTATGATAGAAAGTTATTCAGTGTAATGAATAAACCTTATTTTCATTGTATTGCAAACCTTATTGAATTAAATGCATTAACTTTTGTGTATTATTTACATTTATTCAGTGTGATGTATACACTTTTTCAGTGTATTATATCAGAGTGGAGTATTAACTTGTTCGGTTTCATGTATAAACTTATTCAGTGTAACATATTAACTTTTCAGTAAATTGTTTAAAGTTATTGAGTGTTTTGTTAACTTTTTCATTTGATTGTTTAAACTTAATACGTGTATTGTATCAACTATTTCAGTGTAATCAATAACCCTTTTTAAAGTATATGATACAAATTTAATAGTGTACTTTATTAACTTTTGGAGTATAGTATAACCTTATTCAATTTATTTCATTAATCTATCTAGCATAATTATATACCGTATTTAAGTAAATCCACTAGGTATATTAATTAAATAATAAATACTTTTTCTAAATATTGCAATTTATTCATATAGCTTAAAACAGTTATGTGTCTACGTGAAATATTTATGCTGAGTTTGAAACAACCATGTCGATGAGGTTTTATGCAAGAATGTAAATAAATTCATACTGATATCATGATATTAGCAAGCATTTCCTTAAAAGGATTGTCTGCCAGGATAAACAGTTGCTTTGTCTGCAACCAACAACTTTCGAAATGCCAAGCATGTGATGTTAATTTCTTTTTGTCAGAATGACAAGCTTGAATAATTTATGATTTTTTTTCTACTTAATTGGCATGATGTCATTTTTCATGTATGTATATACACATGGTATTTTATGCTCAACAAGGATAAAAGCTTTTCATTGTATATATTATTGTAGTAATAGTATTTCTACACTGCTTGCCATTAAGGTTGAGTATTTACATGTGATGAAGATAAGACAATCAACTTGTAGGTAAACGTATATGTCAAAGCCTGCCTTTCACTTGTTTACAGGTAAATATAGGTACATACAGGTAAATACGTCACCACGGTAAAACAGGTATATTATTATATTACTCAAACATTACATTTAATGTAAAATACTATAAAGAACCCTTGTGAAACTATTTTATTAACTTAAAGTGATATATCCAACGATTTAGTTTCATGTGCTAGATGTAATACCTAGCATCTAAATTTGTATCAATAGTGTTTAATTATACCTAAAAAAGAAACTTGATGCACAGTATAGGCTTAGACCTTTGTATGGGCTTTGATAGTAGAGCATTACAAATAATGTTTTAAAATTAACCAATATTTTTTTATTTTACAACTGACATTAGAATTGGTTTATAAGAAAAAAATCGAAAATTTAAGGTAAAATCACGTTTTAAACTTATTTTAATATTTCTCTTCAATCTATCATTATATGATTTTCTAAGGTCATTTAGATTTTAAATGCAATTTATCTACTTTGATGAAATGAAAATTACAGCTTGCAGAGTCTATGATAGATTTCAATGTCACTTGGAGGTTATTCATATCTAACAAGGTCATAATAAAATAGTTTCCTGGAAAGCTATACATGCTGCTTGAAGAGAAGTGTTTGATTTTTCTATTGTTATACACGTCATACAAGTACCATGTTTCGAACGTGTCTAGGCTCCTGCCAATATCGTTACATCATACCAAATATTAATAATTTAACATGGGAAATATGTTTAAAAATTCATATTTGTGTCCAAACTGTTCGTTTGAATATGCTTTTTTATATCTTTTTAATTTAATTTTATTTAATCATTCTTACGATCCATTTTGTACGCAGACTTGTTCATATTAAGATGTTTATTATCTTATCTTTTACAGTAATCATTTTATCACAAGACTATTTAGCAAAACAATCGATGTCATGAAAACATACTATAAAATATGCTCTTTTGGAAAGTATTGGTTTAGGTAAGGTACGCCCATGGAAATGATCGTCTGTAATATTGTTTTATATTATTTATAGGTAATAAAGATTCACCAAGATAACTTTATTGTATATTGTGTTATAACTGTACATGTACATAACTTATCTCACTGCATTGATATTAACTAACCATAACTTCTTAAAAAAAGCTTAACAGCTGGAAATTTGCCAATTTTGTCACTTTTAAATGACATTTAATAATATTATCTAGAAACACTTGTCGGTATTTTTTATATATTTCTTATATTTAACATATATTGTAACATATTGAACCATTAATAAAATATTCAAAGTAATATATGACATTTTTATATGACCTTGACGCTTTAGTTAAGGGTGATTTATTTATCTAATTTACAAAATAGTTTAAACATGTATTAGAAAACATGAATTAACAAAATAATGTTAGATGAAACAATATTTAGTAACATCAGCATAGGGCCTCGAATTTGACCTATTTATAGTCTGGAAAATATTCAATACATCATACCATTTTTATTAAATAATAATACATTATTATTATTATTATTATCTTATATAATAGTTTATGTGATTGTTAAATTTAGAAACAAATATATCAAGAATATATTGATAAGAAAACGGTTTATAAAACAAAGGATTTTGTTTATAACTATTTGTGAGAAGCTTAAATAAATGTTGAAATAATCTTATACATTTTCCTATCGGCATCATTTGTTGGTCTTTAACTTTATGTTCATCGGTTTTAGTAATATCCATAATATCCAAGTAACAGCTAGTTTTGGCTCCATTACTTTTATATTTTCTAATGATAAGTCAGTTTTTAAAACCTAACACACTATATATCGAAGTATAATCCATAACTGGAAAAAACAACATCTCAGTATCAATTAAATTTAACACTTACCAGAAACGGCTAATGCCACGAGAGCAAGGACACCCAGGATCAACTTGATGTACATCTTTCTCGTTTGCTAAAGTCCGTTACCGGGAGAGCAGTTCAGCCGAAAGTGAGAGAAAAGTTTTCTGATTAGAACCTGGACGATTCAGCCTTTATATAGTCCGGGACATTTCCCATTCTGTTACATCACGATACTTCAATCAAATCATCCGGCGAACAATTAGGCACTCCGTAATGTAAATCGGCACGATCTAAATTTGCATACAATTACAATCACGGCGTAGTGCCTGTGTAGATCTGGCTAGGCCAATGTAACGTAGGTATGAGTGTTAGGTTTACAGACCGCAGCCTGCCACATTTCCGGAAAGGATTAAATTAGCTTAACTAATGACACAATCAGAGTACATATACGCGTACTGTTTCATAATTTACACGCGTCTTAATGTTGCTTAATGGCAGTCTGCTATGCTAATTCAGTATTTAAACATGCATTATTTAAATTACTAATCACGTTTCTTGATTAATTATAAAAAACAGAAATTAATTTGGACTATATCCTGAATTTCAAATCAGAACTGACCTTGAACGTATCATCAAAAGATGACTTTGTTTCAATGTCGTTTTAAGTAAAACTTACCAGAGAACACAAGATGGAGGAAAATCTACAACTTCTATTCGGAATAGTTGATACATGGTTTAAAATAGGATGCAATCCTTTTCTCAGTCTCGAAACAAGCTTGGACAGCAAAGAATGATTGATTCAAAGATGTTACGTCTTGATTACGGGGAAAACTTGTATTTCGAATGTATTGTTTAAATTGTTTTAATACGATTGTGTGAGTTTAAGGTGAATTGCATTTTCGTCTTTCGTGATACTCCAGTTGACCAGTTTAGTACGTTTGTTTCGCAGTTGTTTTCTCTTTTGTATGTGTGGAATATGTATACTTGCAGACGAACTACGCTGTTAAAAGATACTGTTGTTACTTTCGATTTCGTACTGAAATATATGAAATGTATATTGAATAAGAATGGTAGGTCATTAGTTCATCAGGACTTTTATAACATTACAACTGGAACTACATTGCAAAGAGGTGGATATTTTGAAGTGGCTATTTTTAAGATTCAGGAACTTTTATTGCTTTGAGCAACTAACGCACGAAACTGAAAGCTCATTCGACAAACGCAAGTTATACAGGTAAATAAGTGCCAAAGCTTAATTAGAATACAATGATTAATTTCCAAGAGGAACAGACACATGAAATAGACGATAAAAACCAAGGAATATGAAAATGACAATTTATTTTCTTTATAGTACCGCCTTGAAATGTATTATCATGATGTTAATACATGTATTAAATTTCGTTGAAATCAAATTAAAACGACGAAAAAGTTCAATTGAAGATACTAAATGCATGCATATTCAACAATATACTGGACCTTTTCTTCACGTTTATCACAATGGCTGTGAGTTTTCGGATCAATTTTATCGTTCGTGGTTATCAAAATGATTAAGGTCTGGTAGACTTGAACATTGATGATACTCACACCATCAGTGATATAATGAACTTCATCATAAACTGTGCATGTTTTGGGAAATAATAGACACGTTCTTTCCCATAGCTTGTCATAGGACGCGACTACTATGGGACCCTTTGCAGAATCGTTTTTTTTTAAGAAACCAAAATTGCTCTCATGCACCCATTATTACAATTCAGATCCATATCTTTCCTTTCTTTCTTCCCTTCATCGTTTTGGTGGTCTCTCTCTAGGCACCCCGTCTTTTTATGACCGTAGCCTTTGCCGGGACGTTAAACCCAAAACAAACACAAATCAAAACTTGATCATTTTTTATTATCCCGATGACTATTTGTTGTATGCCATACTTAATTCTTAATTACCCATGGTTGTCCTTGTGGGTTTGCTGTCAATACCAGGTTCTTTTTTTAATAACGTAGCATTACTTGAGTTTGACCTAGATTTACAGAGATGATGTAGGCAATGCTCACATTAGAAGGAAGACGTTTTCCCTTCCGGAACATCTGGTCTTATTTTCCATGATATTTCACGGGTGTCTTTATTTATTTTTCTTTTGCTAATATTTTGCACTAGATTCATCGATTTTGAGCTCAAATTATGTTTTTATTTACACTCTGGAGTTTTTATGTGTCTTTTCACAATGACAATCAGCATATGTATGAAAATGTTCATAATTAAAATATTTACATTGAATAATTTTAATTTTCTATCAACTATATTTCGATCGATACTGTAGGACAACTCGTGATTTTCAGGACTGTCTATCCAACCGCAATTATTTTGTTTATCCAACTATCCAGTAGTCCTTTCAAGGACAGGTTGATCACTTGCTAGGTAAGAAATATCCATTAAATCTAGTAATGTAAAAACATCAATAAGACCGTTTGCAGAACAGAAATGTTATTTCCATTATATTCTAATAATGGCGATTTATTAATTAACTACACAGCATTTATTTTCCCACACCAGCCAATTTTTTTTTACACTTTACTTTGAGGTAGCATATAAACTATGCCAAATTAACATAACGTTTTATTGTAATTGTTTTAATGATATTTTTATGAAGATTGCAACTGTCGTTTTCAGTGTAATAAGGAAGGACCTCACTGGAAATGTGCCCTTGAATTTTATTAGTCATCGTTCTCTAATTTTTCATAAATATTCAATTTTAAACACGACTGGACATTGAATATGATATCATCATTTAATTTGATGTTTTACATAAGTGTGTCATGTTTTATGAAAATTAGATATCGTATATGAAACCTATTATTTAAATGTCTTTAAGCCTAAATCAATCTTTCTGTCTCCCTTCCTTCTTAATTTCAGTGCCTTATGTTATATGAAACCGTAGCCAAATCTATTGTTAAACGAGTGTATTACCTACATAATATCTCGATTTTGTTGGTTGACCTAAACTTATCGCAGATGGTGTTCCTGTGCTTCCGAATTTGATGTTATAACGTTTTTATGACATCATAAATGCAATGTCATAGAACAACAGCAATATCCTTTAAAACGAATTATTTCTTTCGTGAATTGTTTTAAGAATAACACGATTCATGAAGTTGTTTGCATTTTAAAATAAAATGATGTGTAAGAAAGAAAGCAGAAAGGCATGAAACCGAAGAAGTACTAATATAAACATGAGGTTGTATGACCTGACAAAAGAAAGCGAACCTTGTACAAATGCTATTTGAATTTCCCTTAAATTCGCAAGATGCCCATTTTCTTTTTCTAGGATTTGCAAGACGCCAGATGCATACACAATTTCAGGTAAAGCATACTATAAAAGGAGCATGGTTATTAAACTTATCACATATAATTGCACCCTAAAAATATGACCTGATCACACTAATTGGAACTGACACACGAGAAGACCATTCGTATGGCAACACAAAAAAACGACGTGCGAATATCAACAGGAAAATATAATGGACCTTAATGTGTATTCCTGCAAAATATGGCATTATGTCTATATTAAAGTTTTGTCTATACTCTTTGTAGATTGATGCCAGTTTTATTAATGACGATGCTTTTTGTCTTCATTATTATTTTTTCTATAATTTATGCATAAAAATTATATGAGTTTGTGTAATAATCACGAGAAGTACACAATAAGAAAACACCTATATTGAAAAACAAAATGGTATAACGAGGCTGGAAGCAACATAATTTTTATATTTATTAATTAATAAACTTTAGTGGAAGACAATCGGCTTTAAATAAATAACAGGGTAAACGAAATGTTGTTCAAAAAAGTACATTTCATTCATGTTTTTTGAAAAACAAAGAAATTATTTGTGTTGCCTTAATTGCTTTACCTGAATAAGTAACAGGACTCACGACTCTTTTTATGGTGGTGTTGAGCATGACCGCTATTATCAAGTATCTGAGGTCAGTGGTTGTCAAGATAAATTAGCAGGCGTGTCAGCATGACCATTAATAAACCAGGACGATAAGGGAGATAATTCATACATCACATTAGTTAGATTTTTGTGGAAACATTTCCGATATTCTCAATCTATATAAAGAATCTGTGATACTTCAAATTATAATTTGATTTCTTAAGTTATAGTGATGTTCTGATGATGTTTTCTGATTGATCAATAAAAACTGCAAAAACTAAAAGCATCAGATATTGTAATAAAAAATACCATTAAGTCATGTCATATCTTGATGCTTACATACATTATGATAATAATGGCCAACTTATCACCAAACTCTATGACAAATGTGACGTCTTTGATAACTATTATTATCACGTTTTCCTTTCCTTAATAGAAACATACCACCATGAAATGTACAGGTCACACTTAATTTGCTTATTTAAGGACTGATGTATGCATCAATATGTTCTGAAGATATGTAACCCGTTTCTTAAATAAACTAATATCTTTTTACTTTGTTTGCATCCAAGAGCGTCTTTGACCTACATTAATTCCTGGATTAGTTGAGAAATAACCTGACGGGTCCTCGTGTGGTTTACTTCCGGAACACGTGGTATCTTTCCTTCTGTGTTGGTGTTTCCTTACTTCATGTGTCTACATATTTCGCGTTGACTTTGGTCTCAGAATTTGTTATTATGTATTTACGCTAAAGTAGATTTCTTTTCTTTTTTTAATTGAATTAGTTTTCAACAACTCAAAGACCCATTTACAAATT
>JAUMHH010162070.1:2540-17461 GCA_032359455.1 Chlamys rubida | reverse complement strand
ATAATTAAATAATGTATTAAACTTGAAAGTACTAGGACTTTCAAAATAGTATCTTGACATAAATTTTCTTCTGCTTTTTTTTTTGCTTACCAGTATTTTACCTGTACCAGTATTTACCTGTACCAATTTTACCTGTACCAGTATTTACCTGTCCTGTGCACTATATTACCTGTCCTGTGCATTATATTACCTGTACCAGTACCAGTATTTTACCTGTCCTGTGCACTATATTACCTGTCCTGTGCGTTATATTACCTGTACTAGTATTTACCTGTACCAGTATTTTACCTGCCCTGTGCGCTACATTACCTGTACCTGCTGATTTAATCTATCACAAATAAATATTTTCTAAGTGTAATGTTCAGGCCTAGCACACAGCCATAAATAATGTATTTGTTTAATACCCTATCAAACTAAGTCATACCCATCCTGTTATACATTCCTCATGGACATGAAGTGTTTCAATGTCAGAGAAATTCCCCATTACATTTATCTTCTAGATTAAGTTATAACGTTAACAGTTTCACTTGAAAGTTGTATATATATGTCAATAAATTGAACTGATGACAGTATTTGTAAAGAGGGCAAAAATGCTGAAATAAATTGTCTCAAATCAGTTTTTGTGTGTAATCGATTTTGCATCAAAGATATATATATGTTGAAATAGTTTTGAACCTTGTGTCTAATTCATGAAAATTTCTGGTTCTAAAAAAAACCCGATTCATTATATATATATTTTGTTTTTATCAAAAAGTCATTGATACAAAATGGTTATTGTATTTCCCTTTATTAAGGGATTTTGAAAAATTGTTTGGAAGGGGAAAATATGTTTTGATGTAAAAACTGTTCGACTCGGTGGAAAGACTGCACACACAATGTTGGACATCAATCATGTTTTATATGTCAGACGGATTTAGGTGTACCGGTACACATAGGAAATTCACCCATAATGCCATTCCACAGGAAGCCATCGGCCACTTAGTAACGATCAGACACACTGATACAAAATTAGATCCCAGTCGATACCAGCTATCACGTTGAACATTTCTATGTAGCTAATAAAATAGCTGTCAAGGTATTTTCTAGGGGCACAGAAAATTTGTTTTATCTAAATTCAAACACACTTCTAAATCATTCTTAATGCTATATTTAAATTATGTCTTTTAAAGTGAATTGAATAATTTAGAAACACTGATTTGAATTAAATGCACACCTTGCTCAAGTCTTTGTTATTGTATGGAATGAATTTATGATTATAATAAAAATGTCATTACCGTTTCAAAAAAATATATTAATTTTCATCAATGGTATTTACATATCACTGGTCTTTAACCCATTCACCGCTAAAGTTACATTTGAACCTTACCCAATCAAAGCCTGGGCAAGTCCAGTTTGTAAATGTAGGGGTAAATGAGTTATGGGTTTTATTCAAGGCTAATCGTACTAAAATTTATATTATATCAAGTATCTGATAAAATTCTCTCCATTGTATTTCATGACCCTGGTTTATGAAAAAGTGGAATTTGATAACTTTGTATCTACTCCTATTTAACTTTTCTTTGTAAAATCTGCTAAATGATTTATATTTGATTAATAAATATTTGTTATTTGCGATACAGAAATCCCCGTTATTTTTCAGTTATCTCGTACACCAGCTTGCGTCCTCCTAGCACCCCCGTTATTGTTCAGTTATCTCGTACATTGCTTCCTCCTAGCATGATAGCATAAGCTGTCCGGCTTTACCCACCAACTCAAAAGGACGAAACATTTTTTGTTAAACTTTAAAAAAAAAAAAACGTAGGTATTAGAATCATGAGAAAATATTTTCTGAATAGTTAATAGAACAAACTCTGGTCTGATACTGACAAATCTAAGGAACTTATGGCGAAATATCGCCTTAAAGGTTGTCGTGTTAAGTCTGGCCTCCACGGTTTTGTATTCCAGCCCAACTCCAAATACTTATGTGAGATAAATGTTGGAGGTTAATACTCTATATGGAAATCACAGCTGGCACTTAGATTTCCTGATAAACTTTCCTTTTAAACACTTATACAATTCTCCAATCGTAATCCTTCAGAAGTCATCAGGGAAATAGACAAATAGACAGAGCCATCAACTGTTAACATTATATTCTACTAGACACACAACAAATGATGGCTACATATCCGCGATGATTTCAGTAATATGCATAAACATCACCATATTGGGTATGTGAAGCACATTCATAGTAGTATTTATACATAAATATATTTATATCACAAAATATTTATACATAAATTTATTTATATCACAAAGTATTTATACATAAATTCATTTATATCACCAAAAATATTTTCCAATTTTTCATATTTTATGTGTAGAAAACAAAAATTCACAAAAACCTTATAAAAGTACTTTAATGACATGTCAGAAGATTTTCACGAGCGACACACATTTGTTTTTTCTACTTTTCTGATTTGTACCTGATTACATTCTGATAAGGAGCAGACATTCTGCCCATAGGCTACCACAAAAACTCCATGTTATATGATCTGTTTTTGTTTGCCTAAAGTCCTATTAGTTCACTTTCTCTTGTTCAAATCTGATCAGAAGAGATACAGGTTAATGATTTCTAAAGATTGTAGACAATAAATGTCATAGACTTTGTACAGCTATACACTGCTCCTACAGAACGACTCAGTCCCCGAGGGGAGGACTGTTTTATGTTTGTTATAGGTGACTCAGTCCCCGAGGGGAGGACTGTTTTATGTTTGTTATAGGTGATTTGTACTGCTCCTAGTCAGGATAATTCCCCGGGGGTCAAGCAACATATGTTTTATATAGGTGATTAGTAATCACTAGTCCCCGGGGGTGGGGCAGCATGTTTTATATGGGTGATCATGCACACTTTACAAAGAAACTTTGACATCCTCCATGTATTTGTTCCTTACACAAAGACCATTCACTTACATCATTTAAATATTTCTTGTAAATAGTATTTTTTAAGGCTAATTGAAGTCTGACCTGTGCTATTTTAAAGTCATTATTATGCCAATTTTATTTTATAAACAATTATATAAACAAAATGATGTCAGTTATTTAGAAATAGTACTAATACACTAGCTGTACTGTAAAGTACTAATACACTAGCTGTACTTTATAGTACTAATACACTAGCTGTACTATATAGTACTAATACACTAGCTGTACTATATAGTACTAATACACTAGCTGTACTATAAAGCTTACCTTGTTTTTTATAAATAGATCTACCCCAGCTTCCACCAGAAGCTTGGCAATCTTCCGGCGCTTCAGAGCAGCTGCAATATGTAAAGCTGTGTCACCATTCTATAAAACAGAAGGGAAACATCAAGGTTAATTAAGTTAAAGCACTGATGAAAGGCTTAATCTAACCTTAATCTAATAGTATATGTATGTAATAATCAGCTTAATCTAACCTTAATCTAATACTATATGTATGTAATAATCAGCAAGTATGCATTATATAATTTTGGATAAAATAATTGCTTTGTAAAATATGAAAAAAAGACTCATTGTTTTGCGGCAGATATATATATTTTTCTCTTTAATCTTTACTCAATGTATTACCACACTAAAGAAATATTTGGAACAAAATAACCCCAAAAATTACTTCAGTCTTTGAATTTGTAAGATTTCGTTTTTGATTGATTTCTGATGTGTGTGAATAGACGAGGAGATTTCTATGATGACAGAATATATGAGTATATACGGTAAAGGGTCACAGACCCGGGTATTATGTATCTAGACAAAAGCACTTGTCCTAATAATGAATCTATTTCTAAATTCCACTACATATGAATCACACCACTAGTATGTAAATTAGTGATTGGAATACAATGTTTTCTTAAAATTCACGATTTCTTCCTGATTTGAATAAATTCCACATCTGATTTCTTATCTGATAATGATCTGGGAAAACAAATGAAAAAATAGATGGAAATCAAACAGAAATACTGTGTAATAAATAGGAATTCTGGTATCATTGTTGGATCTGAAGGGAATAAAAAAAAATACAAAAAAACTATAATAACATCAAAAATGTTCTTGTTCTGGGAGAACACAATCATCGACATAAGAATACATATTGTGATGATGCTATCCCTCGGCCAACAATGACGTATAGTGGACAGGTGAAACGTTTCATAAGATCCTATCTGTAGGCCTGTCCCGTATTAATTAAAAACAGCCAAAATAATAAATTCATCAGAGTTCACAATTCCTTTTATGAAATGAATGTTTCTTTTGGGAAATATTACAGAATACAAAGTGAACTATTCATCACCTGTATTACAATATGTAAATTCAGCTACATACCATAAAACATCTATTGTAGACATTGACCTTGATGAATTCCCTACATAGATCAATTTTCATACTCAACACTGCACTGTCTGATCAGTATCAAGTGTATTGTTAATGTTATATGATTTATTTTGTTTATGAAAACCTGCATACAGCCCGTCACATAACTAGCCCGTCACATAACTAGAACCATACAAATACTTCTGCTAGTCAATTTATGAATCATGATAAATTACACAACTCACTGAAATATGATCATTTTGCCTGACAAAGAGTCATTCCATTTTTTCTGTCCATAACTCTTGCTGTAATGCTATTGTCTACTCAGTTTGTTATGCATTGATTAAATAATACATAGCCACTCACCTGTGAACACTATAAACCCCGACAAACTTCCTTTTCTATACGACAGCCATTGACAACCTATTCTATTATAGAGAACCCAGGCCATGTTTTCTATTACTCACAAAAACTACTGGCATTTTCACTGAGGAGGAAGATGATGTAGAACCCACAAATTATACATAATGATCCGATAAATGAGGTAAAGATGTGAACTAATTGATATTCCAATGATATAGGGACGGCTATACATCATGTGTTGACTATCGACCCGAAAAGTCTCCGTACAAAGACGTCAATTTACACCAATTATATTTCTCCATCTGTTCAATTTATAGTAATGACGTGTGTTTATCACCAAACCGTGCTTTTCTAGTCCAACGATAAATCTACCTGAAGTTATCAATTTATAATTTGTGTTTTTCTCTGAAGTTTGTTTGAAGCTTGTCTGGCTGTCCCGGGAGATACCTTACATCCTGTTACGTTTTTATATTGACCTTGAGATCAATTGATCATATTAAAAAATTTAAAAATATCATTGTTATATTGATTGTATATACATTATTAAAGTGATGTTTGAAAACGTGACGAGAAATTGCTCTTTAATTACCTGTAATAATTAATTCTTGGTAGATGACCCCTGTACATAGGTAGGAATGTGTGTATCAGTATGTTGGTAGATAGATCACTCTAGAGATTCCACATTCAGATTTAATTAGTACTCACCAAATTCAAATTTAAAGAAAATAATAGCTGCGACATAAAATTAAACGCAGAAAATAATATAACTTGTAGTTTTGATGACTAGGTTTTTAAAAAAACACTAATGTATGTGATAAGTACACCAGTTTTAAAATTAGTATACCTCCCTGATATATAACATAAGTCATCCTAGCACTGACTGCGAGTTTTGTCAATTAATGTTGTGCAGTCAAAAAATCATAAAATTGTTACCAACATCAGGTACACTGTCACTCACCTTATTTTGTAAGTTTAAACAACACCTAGCACTAATGAGGATACGTGTCACACCAGCATGTCCATATCGGGCCGCGGTGTGGATGGAGGAATCGCCATACTGAAAAAGAGATGATACTAGAGTTAAGGACCACCAGCTTTATCTGTATAAGATACAATAGTTAAGGACCACCAGCTTTATCTGTATAATATACAGTAGTTAAGGACCACCAGCTTTATCTGTATAAGATAAATAGTTAAGGACCACCAGCTTTATCTGTATAAAGATACTGTAAATAAGTCCACCAGTTTTATCTGACAACAAAATTTTGATTTGTATAAAGATACTGCAGTACTTACATTGTTTTTGAGGTCTGGGTTACAGCCCCCGTACAAGAGGACACGGGTACTTTGGTTGTGTCCATTCTGTGCTGCAAGGTGAAGGGAAGTAAATCCCGCCTAATAGAAAGCAAACCATAAACCATATGTTAATTTCTATCAATGACATTTTATCCAATTAAAATAATCTTAAGTGTAAAGATGATAATTACAATTATTGACTCCAGACACATATCTATCAACTCTGCAAATACATCAAATACAATATTCTCCTGTTTATCGAAATTATTCCTGCTTAAGGCAACAAAATTTTGCAAATGTCTGAAATTGAGCACTCTAAAACTACTTTTAAGTAGTATTGTTAACTAAGGGATGACAAGGGAAATAACCCATACCTTGTTAGTAACGACAACATTACAGTTGTGCTTGATGAGTAACTCAATAGCCGAACTGTAACCGTTCCACGCGGCTTCATGTAGAGCTGTGTTTCCATGCTGTCAAAGAAAATGAGGGAATTAAATAGTCATTCAGTAACTTGTTAGGCATCAGACATAGATATGAATCAAAGCAGGTGTTTGTTCCTGACATAAGTTTTGTTTTTATTCATAATACTTGAGTGAATATTTGAAGTAGATAATTATAATCACCTCGTCCTGTCTGTCTGCTGATCCTCCTTCCTCCAGTAAGTGGCGAATGACCTCCATGTGACCTTGGGAAGCTGCCCTGTGAACGGCTGTGTACCCCATCTATAAGTACAAGGTATTTGACACTTAAAAACATGGTGCAACCAAAAAAAAAATTCAAAGCAAACATTAGTATCATAGTGACATAGTTATTCATACATGTATCTTCAACAACAGTTTGATAATAAGGAAGTTAGCTTACCCTTGCCTAAGATCTAGTGTATGGCATAGTTATGTTCAGAAATCTTGTAATTAAAATCTAGCACTTTTTGGTTCAAACTTAACATTCAGTCACAAAAACATGATCTGAGCTAACTTGTCCACTGTCATGTTAAAAAAGGTCAAAACATCCAACTTCATATTAAAGCTATTTCCCTATCCAAATCTCAGCTGCCAGATAAGCTGTGTAGGTAAGGTGGCAGGGACATGTCAGGTAGGAAGTGACATCAGGAAGCCTGTAGGCAGGTGTTATTACTGGCCTACCTGGACAACAATTTACCTGTACAGGTAAGTACATTGTAATCAGTAGTCACTGGAAACAATGGGCAGGTAAATTGGAAAAGTTAACAGTTAATTAGTATGTTTGAGAAATGTCAAGATAATGACCCCATACAAATGAGTGATTAGTACACTGTGTTTTGTCTCACCTCACTAACAGCATTAGTGATGTCATCACTGGATTAACATCAAGCCCACACTGACCACTGGTCAGAAACATAAAATTACACTGGACATGAATGGGAAAATACTAATTTAACATTTATAAGATAATTAAAATAGTATTGACAAATATGCCAACATTATGACAAGTAGAAATATAATCAATTTAAAATGCTGTAATTAGTACCACAAAACACTAATTCCTAAGTCTTATATTTGTCTGTGTTCAAATTATAGGCACTATACACACAGAATAAAATATCATTAAACCGTTTAAGAGGGTAAGAGGGAATTACAGAAAAAAACCCACTAAAACCTGTCAACAACCAACTGAAATATGGAGCAACATTTAAAAATATTAAAAACATTGACTTTGACAACTACACGTAAACATTAACTTTGACAACTACACGTAAACATTAACTTTGACAACTACATGTAAACATTAACTTTGACAACTACAAGTCAAATGCATCCTGATAAGTTTTACAGTCAATCCTACCCAGATATTAACCAGAACCTTACAACCTGGATATTAACTAGTGTGTATGCACAACATACATCAAATAGTCAGTGTATACATTTTATCACTGAGCTTGACATAATTTATGGAGAAATAGCTCTTGTTATTGCATAATACAAATTTCAATAATAATATTTTCTTATTCACAAATATAAATGTTAAAAATATGATCTTTTTACGTAACTTTTAATGGGCAACACCAAGCTGTATGGCTGGACCTTGAACATGTAAACATAACTACCTACTAGCATTATATAGGTAATTAGTGTCAACCTGTGTTGTGTCACCCCAGATCACATCAGGACAACAATAACCTACCTCTCTCCTGTACACATATTTACATAATTATACCTTATCTCATGTACATAAAGATGACTTTTACATAAATTCTGATTTATTGTCAGCATCCAATTTTCAAGTCTTCTAAATAAATTTACATATTATTTCATGTAATATTCTGTAATAATTTTCTCCCCTTTTCCTACATTTTTAAATATTTTTGTTTATCAAACTGAATAATTAGCATATTTTTAGTATGCTGTCTAAAATATAACAGATATTTTATTTGCTCCATTCACACATAATCATTAATGCATTTGAATTTAGACCCAGTTAAGTGGGAATCTGAGATCACTGAAAACCAGTCATTTTACAAAATGTCCTGTAATACCAGCAGATACATCCTTATAGACAGATGGTATCACTCACTTTCAGTTCTTCACCATGCATTCTTCCTAACTCTGAATTTTTCTGTATAATGCACTGATACAACCTTTTACAATTCAAATTAAAAACCTTTATTTTTCGGAGATAACATTAACTGGCACCACTGTATAAATCTACCACACTATCGCGTCTATTTTGCAGCCTGTTGGGTTCTTTTTATTCAAATTTACCTAGGCCTACAATTATAAAATTCTGATAGTATTCATGAGCAAATGTCAGTTTAAATTCTGTCCCAACTTTTAAAAGTGAATTCAATTTAACCATCAGATAACATCTTTTCAATTTCATTTTTTTCACTGTTGTTATTGTTCGCTGATGAAATCTAAATGCGTACAAATACATCCCCCTTCAATCTCCCGATGGCCTCGCTTTGATGTTAACTGTAGCTTTGTGCCTACCTACGCACAGAATCTTACAGAAGGTATTTTACCCCTTTCTTTACAGATGAAAATTATATTTGAGTGCGTCTCAGACAACAAGTGACATACTAAACTGGTTTTATACAAAGACTTTACGGATGAGTTTAAACAAAAATGCTCACCCATCAAACCCTGACAGTCGTTCTAAAGACGGTATCTGACAGATATTCTACAGCTGATATCTGCCTAGAGCTGCCATTTTCATGGTAATTCTATTCTGATAGTTTTTTGTTGAAATCAAATCACTTCTGAAGTGAGATATTGCTTCTGTACAACCATACTTGTCTGTCTAACAGTGAGGTGAAATATATAGATTGGAAAATGAAAGGAATATCATGCCGAAAAGTTAATGTGGTCTCATTGAAGTTAACATGCTGTGAAAACTCTAGTCAACCGCTTCCTCTCTGATAACCAAACACAGAGGTACATGTATATCAAATGTTACCTTTAATCCAAACAAGATTGAAACATTAAAGGTCAAGGTCATTCTTTCATTATTCAGTTAATGAAATGGAAGTTGATCATGAGGCAACTGACCTTGACCTTGCGGTTCAACCCATAGCTAGTGCTCTCTCCACTTACCGAGTCCTGCTCATCCAAAGGGCAGCCGTGACTCACCAGGAACTTACACACCTCATCAAAACCTTTGACTGCAGCAAAGTGTAGTGGTGTCCGACCCTCCTGTAGGGAAAGGAAAGATCAAGGTTAATTAATATAACAAGTGTAGGGGTGTCCGGTTACACAACATGACAATGAGATCAAATCTACCAATATACTGATTCTTCTGTTTTGATTGCCATAACTTTTTCTGTTATATCAGATATGTTGCTCTTGTCAAGTAGCACTATATCCTCACTCAATTTGAAGACAACTTTTGAGCCCATTAAGAAACAATAACATCCACCAAAAGTGATGGTCAATATTTTCCTTCTACCTTAATAATACATCAGACATTTCAAGTAATACAAAATGTATAATTCAAAAGTAAGGCATTACAGACACAAGGACAGACTATATTCAGAATCAAAGACAGACAATACAGAAACAATGACAGACAACACAGAATCAAGGATAGACAACACAGAATCAAGGATAGACAATACAGAATCAAGGACAGACAACACAGAATCTAGGACAGACAACACAGAATCAAGGATAGACAACACAGAATCAAGGACAGACAACACAGAATCAAGGACAGACAACACAGAATCAAGGATAGACAACACAGAATCAAGGATAGACAACACAGATTCAAGGACAGACAACACAGATTCAAGGATAGACAACACAGATTCAAGGACAGACAACACAGATTCAAGGACAGACAACACAGAATCAAGGATAGACAACACAGATTCAAGGATAGACAATACAGAAACAATGACAGACAACACAGATTCAAGGATAGACAACACAGAAACAATGACAGACAACACAGATTCAAGGATAGACAACACAGAATCAAGGACAGACAACACAGAAACAAGGACAGACAACACAGAATCAAGGACAGACAACACAGATACAAGGACAGACAATACATTAACAAGGACAGACAATACAGAAAAAGGATTGACAAAAAGTAATGTTTAAATCATAAGTTATGAATTTAGACAACAGAAGATACTGCCACATAATTTTCCCTATTACATTTTATTTTCTAATTCTATACATTTTGTTATTTTTATTCATGCATTTGGCAGGTACTTTATATAATGTAACAATGACCCAGAAAAAACAATTTCATTAAAATAATTTAATGCAAAACATTCTGAAGCCTGGCTAAGATTTTGTTATTTTTTCCTCCCTGACGCCTACTGGTATGAAATTACAGAATGCACAAATGTAGCGAGTTATTTGAGAAAAACAGATCATCTGTTCCATTAGAAACGTCTGCAGGTAAATAATTGGACTTGTATTCTGGTATAATATAAATAAAACATATACAATCCTCAGTCAACCATAACATGTTGTCTGTATGGTCCCGCTGTTAGAACGGAAACCCACTATTCATTAAAGTCTACTTACAGACATGCAGACCATTAGTGATTTTGAATACAACACTATGAGCTGATCACAGGCCACATTTGAAGCTATATTTGAATACCTTGTAACGCAATTGTCACCTGAACGTTGAATTATTTATAAGATTGAGGAGTAGGTGACCTTCCATAATCAGACCCCTCCTCCCCCCTCTCTTGAGTTGACAGGATGGGAAAATCATGTATCATAATAGTTCAGGATATTAACGCTGCGCCGACAATAAGTGCTCCTCTTCATCTGATAAATTACTATGATATACAAATATATTGATGCAGACTACCTAAATATCCGAATATCTGTGTTTTTCTAAATATTTTTGTTGGCTTTCTGCTTTTGCAGATGAACATTTAACGTGGGGTGGGTTTTTTTTGCTCCTGAAATGTCACATTACACAAAAGTCATTAGATAGTATTTCCAGTTTCTGGTTATATTCAATCCTTAGATCTGACACAAAATCCCTTACCTGCATCTTACATGAGCTAAATCCAGGGCTTCATTCTTATAAGAGAGAACGGAAGGGAGGTTTGGGCTTATTCCCAAATATGGTCATGTGCAGAAATTAGACCAGAAATGACCCTAAAGTGGCAGTAATTATTACATAAGGGGTGGGCTAATTAGTGGACACACACTTACCACCAAGAAAATAAGGTATAAACACCAATCATGAATGCTTTAAATGCAATGCTAAATACCTTTTCCCTAAAATATTATTTAAAGAAATCTTAAATTTATTCAGTTAATCTCCATATGACATTTAAGAGTAGAGCAAATCTATAAACCCATGTGTTATGGGCTTGATCCTGTCCAGATATGTTGATATCGTGCCGTGCATTAGATGTAAACAACAAGCCATTACTACCAGTCTGAGAATGCACAGGGACATTTGTGAAATGTGCACAAAAATGTTCATAAAATGTATCTTATTGTTGGGCACAAAGGGTGTTTATTGGAACATTATTTCTGAATGTGTCGTACCTATGTCAGGAGTATAATGTGTAGTCATGGTGGAAAAATGTCAGTTACAGGTACAGTTTAAACAGATATATGTAAATAACATGTACTAAGCTAACAGAAACAGATCAAACAAGATGTTGAACAGTGATATTGTCTACTCAGCACCAAACAAGATGTTGAACAGTGGTATTGTCTACTCAGCACCCACACTCGGGTAGTAGAGGATTACAACATTCATATATACTTTTCTCAGCAGCAACTGTTTGGGGATCTTAAGGTTGAGAATTTCCAACAGTGGTAGTGTGTAACTTTGGTGTAAGTTTATATACAAATCCCCAACCCCAGAGTTCATTGTTGTTTCAGCCATTTTGGACCGAGATATTAGACAATATGTGATTTATTACGTTACAGAACTTGAGAGTAACAAATGAACATATCCCCATAATTTACTCCATTATCTTACCTACAAAATGCTTTTTGATGTCCGTCATTATTATAAACAGATTTGAATTCATCAAGAGACTTTTAAATGATGCTTTGAAATGAAACTGTTGTCTGAGAGTGATCTATATACGAAAGATATCGGGACAAATTATGTTCATATTTTGTGTTTTTATCTTTAATTTATTTCTATTTTATCTTTATTGCTATTTTATTTCCTGAGATAAATCACCTGAAAGAATGCAGAGATTTGCCAGGACCTTACATCCGGGGTAGGTAGATGGGCGACTACCACAAACCACTCACACCCACCCTACTTAATGTCTGGCCCTCTAATGGCGATATGGTCTGTTATGGTAATTTGCCTTCTTTCAGTCTTACAGCTAAAAGCATTCAACAGTCTCTCACAAAGGACATCACACCTCAGTAAGCAGACATTATTACAAGAGAATGAAAGAATTTCAATAATTCTGGTAGGTCTTCATAAATCATTATACAAATTTCAACTACTGGTATTAATAGGTACATATATCTACACACAATGCTCTAGTGTCTAATGGCCAACAGATGCACACTTACAATTTAACAAATATTTCAATGCTTCTTTAATTAACTCTTGTAAATTTAAAATGAACAAAGTGTGCCATTTTAAAGGTTTCAATACCATTTGTAGCTATGAAAATAGAAATGATAAGCAACAACACCACTGAATCCGTACAAAATGTAATGTTTGATTTACATCCTACGTGCTGACATGTTTCGGCCAATGGGAGGACGCCTTCAGAGCACAGTTACATGATGTTTGCAACTATGGTACAATGACAGTAAAGGTCATGTGACTAGAACAATAAAGAATCACTGTGACGTCATCAAGTTGCTAAGAGTTACAGTCTGGTAGGGTGAAAAGGTTTAGCCATTTTTGATTGGTGCGTAATAGAATAAGTGCTAAATAAGTTCAGTAGCGATGTCTAAACATCCTTAACATTTACCAAAGTCAGGTACAAGACTTATTTGACCTTTAAGGAAACAACTCTTTTTTTTAATTTGAAAATTAATGAACTAACAAGAATGAAATAAACATGATAAAAAACAATAACAAGTTGTGAAACTTCTGTCTGTCAGAATGTTGTAATGATCGTTATAGTTGTATATAAATTACACTGTCGGGTGGACATTGGAGTTGTTACGAGTGGACATTGGAGTTGTTACAAACAACAATTATAAGAATTTGTTAATATCTTTATACCTTAATTTTATAATTCTCCAAATGTTTTGGTTAAATGTTGATTTTCATCAATTCTGAGAGTTCATAAACCTTGGACCCACATGTAAAATTTCTTGGAAGTATCCTTATACAGGTATGGTACTACATCATGGAATGTCCCTAACGGAGCAGTATGAAGTCAAAGAACGCAAACCGTAAAACCTCAAATGTACTCTCCTCGTGTGAACAGTCTGATTTGATTCCAACATAACTTCTGTTCACCTCTGACCCAGTCCACCACACGATGCAATCTTGACCAATCAGATACACACATATTGATCAAAGATAATTAAAGATATAGAGTGTCATAATTTACATATGGAAACATGATTAAGAATACAGGTAAAGGAACACAAGTACACACCTGGGAACCCAATGTGTCATTATAAACACTCGTATACGTTTCATTATTTACAAACACAGGTACAAGTTCATGCGTGATATATCTAGTGTGGCAGACATATTTACATATAACTGCTAGCGGGGATGATCTCCCCATTACCTCACAGCCATTCCACACACCTACAAATGTGTATTACAAACAAGTGCTAATCATGTGATCATGCATAATCTTCTTTACATTCTACCTCTAATACTCTGACAGACACTTGGGAGGTCTGCATACAAATTTCTATGTACATTTTGTACTTCACAAAATTGTCTAGGTATATTAGAATAAATTAGATCCTGATTTAGATTTAAATGCATTCAAATACAGTTAGGTATCACTGCAAAGCGTCCAGCATCAGGTATCACAGAATTGGAGAACCTACCAGTTAAGTCATTCAAATTATTTTGACGAATACTTTTGAAACCCTGTCGAAACGACTATATTTTTTTATCGGTGTGATATGACGGCATCAACCGAGATAGACCCAACCCTGTTTTCTTTGTTGACATAGGTAGTGTGTGCTAAACTAGACGACACTATCTGAAATTAAATCTAGGTGAAAATGTGAGTTGTGTTGAACTAGTCTTGTAAGTGATAATTGACATCGTTAATGAGGTAAGCTTTCTCATTTCTATCCCTTGTGGTAATAGGTGTGCACCATACTCCTCAGTCCTGTATATCTAGCTGCACCATACTCCTCAGTCCTGTATATCTAGCTGCACCATACTCCTCAGTCCTGTATAACTAGCTACACCATACTCCTCAGTCCTGTATAACTAGCTACACCATACTCCTCAGTGCTGTATATCTAGCTACACCATACTCCTCAGTCCTGTATATCTAGCTACACCAT
>JAUMHH010162059.1:0-17461 GCA_032359455.1 Chlamys rubida | reverse complement strand
AAGATGTTCTGAAAGCAGAGCGAGTTAACATAGACATAGGAAGATGTTCTGAAAGCAGAGCGAGTTAACATAGACATGGGAAGAGGTTCTGAAAGCAGAGCGAAATAATGGGCTGGTTATAAGTCCTGTTTAGGAACGCTCTGAAAACAGCTTCTAGAGTGAAGCTTTCACTGTCATGTCTACTGTACGTGTCATGTTCGTGTCGTAATTATTTGGCTACTCGCTGAAAACAGAGTGACATGTGGATTTATCTCCAGGATATAGCTTGCACTTAGTTACAATGCTGTTTAAAATCATTTAGGCCTTCTGACACCAGAATTAGCATGGGGTTGTAGTGTTTGTTGCGTAGTGTTTCCGTGGGAGGGAGGGTGGAAGTCTAGTCCATCTCGTAGGCAGATAGTTATAGCTATGTACATTTGTATAGTGCCGGATATATTCTCGGCAATTGTAATTACAGGCTAAATTGGGCCTATTAACAAGTCAGTAATGAGTGTACTGAGAGTTGCCATGGAAACTTCTCAAGTCAGTATATGAAATGTACTTCTGCAATGTGTCTCATTTTTGATAACTTGTTTTGTTAAGTTTAGGTTTTTCCTGGAGTATATTTTGTTAGCATTTCCAATCTTGTTATATTTATATTGCTACAGGCTTTACACTTCAGTGGTTTTGTTTGTTTTGTTATGTTCATTTCTGTTAAATGAAACCATGCACACTTGGATTTTAATCTATAATAAACTTTTGGGTCTTTCCTAACACTTCGACTAATTGTGCAGTTTGTAAAACATTCAAAATTCTTAATAGGAACGGGCGAGAAGTAAGGAACCAGATGTTTAGCCATGAAGGCAGGATCAGTGAGAAAGGTAACGGCAGAGTAATTCCTGGACCACCGGAGGCAAGATTGGTGAGAGGATAGGGCATGGATCTCACTCCTCGTTCGACCTGAGGCCAGGGCAATTAGGAATACCGCCTTGTAGGCAACACACTTCAAGGAGGCAGACGCTAAAGGCTCATAAGCTGCCCTCATCAGCGATTCGATCACCAGCGGCAAATTCCACTGCGGAGTCAACTGCCTGACCCTAGGCCTGTCCAGAGCAGCCTGAACAGAAAGGCGCCCCTCGGAGACCATTGTCCTTGGCCGACTGGTTCAGAGGAAGCTAGATTTCCCAATCCCTTGAAGCAGGAACCCAGTTAGCAAGGAGAAACATATTGGGACCTTATGTAAAGTCTCCCTAAGGGGACATCTGCCAGGGATAACCCAGAAAACTGAGAAACCAATGTACCTGGACTTGAGACCTGCCAATGAAGGTCAGGGCAAAAGGCCTGGCCTCTTAGAACTTCTCCATCGGTGGAAGGGCGATGTCTTGTACCGTCTTGAAACGGTTCCCCAAGAAAACGAAATCCTGAGATGGGGAAACCTCCTACAACGGGGTGTCCTGCACCAGAGACTCTCTCACTAGGTGGAGCATAAGGGAATCGTCGAAATAGATGTGAACATCTATCCCGTCGAGAGTGCAGGAATTCCACGACCACCTACAGCAGCTTGGTGACAACCACAGGTGCAGTCTTGAGCCATAATGTCATGGCCCGGAACTGGAAAACATTACCGTTGCACGTCAAACGGAGGTACTCCCGTGCCGATTTATTGATGGGGATGTGGAAGTAGGCGTCCTTCAGATCTATTGAAGTCGCCCAAATTCCGTCTCTCAAGGAGGCGATAATGCCCCGAGGAGTCTCCATCTTGAAGTGAGGATAATCTACGTGCCTGTTGAAGGCACTTAGATCTATGATGGGACGCTAAGTCCCGGACTTCAACCGAACTAGAAACATTCTGGAGTAAGCATGGTCCTTACTTCCTCCTGGAGCGCCAGAGCCTTTTCCAGATCCCCCGATGGAGGGAAAAAGCTTGGCTCTGACGCCAAGGGCGGATCCCCCATTAGCGGAATACCTAGCCCCTCCGTGACCACTGACAAGGTCCATGCATCTTCCGTAATTTCCTTCCACTCTGGGAGGAAAGCGGAAAGACGGCCTCCACAGGAGATCTGGTCGAGGCAGATTGAAACCTTGCCAGGCAAGAGAACCGTCTGCCGACCCAAATCCTGATCCTGCGGGAGAATGATCTAAGTTTGAGTCGGGAAAACTGCACTCCTCTCGGACAAACCCGTCGTCTGACACGACCAAGGAGGGAGAATATAGTCATACACTCTTCTTCTTACCTCCAGGAGGGCTTTTTCCCTACTTACTCTTCCCTTTGTTGCCCTTAAAGGGAGGCTTATACTTGGGCTGCGCAAAAGACTGCGAAGCCGATGGTTTAGCCTTCTTCTTAGGAGGCGCTGACCCCTGCTAGGCACTGGCCTTCTCAGCCTGAATCCTCTTCACCAGAAGTGCAACGTCGACCGAGTTCTCCTTCAAATCCTTCTGAAGGAAGGAAGGACCCCTAAAAAAACTTCGGCGGACACTGAGAAGGGGGCAGCCAACAACCGGGATCGGTAAGGTTCATCGACTGAAATCCGCCTAGCCAACAAGACAAATTGTTAGCAAGTCTATATAAGACAGAATTTGGATGGAGAGACGTAGCAGTCTCTCCATCTTGTGGTATTCCTTGGGACTGAACACCACCTGGTCCACCGATTTGCCGGGCCAGGCTCCGAGTTCCAGCTTAGCTGGTTGAGGGACAAGCAGCCCATCATGTGTGGTATAGTTAGTGGCGTGCACCTCCGACATGTCGGCGCACTAAGCTGCAACCAAGCATACCCAAGACTACGGGTTGAAGAAGAATTCTTCTCTAAAACCCGAGACTAGGCAGTGGCCAGAGCTACAATCACAATAGTGCCTTCTGGCAGAGAGCGGTCCTACTGAGGGGCCACCAAGGAACCGAAAAGAGTGGTGGACTTGGGGATGGATGACGCCGTAGGTGGTGGGCATACCTCCTCCCCAAGAATCCGGGAAACGTCGGCCCTAAGGCCCCGTATACCGGACAACACATGCTGGGCCTCAACTTCAGCAGCCTCAGGGTCATCCTCAGTCTAGACATCCTCCTCAGGTGGCAAGCACCCGAGGACCGTCATCAGACGAATCGGAGAGACCAGCGTCTATATCCGAGCAACCAGGTGAGAGATGAACAACGTCATCGTCCTATGCCACACCTGCGCCCTCAAAGTCCATAGCCATCACACCATCAAGACCAGAAATATCGGCCGGAGGAAATGGGCCAGCCAGAGGGGTCAACTCGACAGAAGACTCCACATAACGGCGTCTAGCTGCAGTGCGCCAAACCACCGTGGCCGTAGGTTTAGGCTTAGTAGCCAAAACCCTACACTATGACCCAGAGACCAAAGAGCCTGTCTGAGAGGCAGAAGTCCTAAAAGTCAGACACACCTTCAAGGCCCCCGCAGCAGCAGAACGATGAAGAGGAGTGGAGGGGGGTCATCAGAAACAGTCTCCGTGAGGGAGAGACCAAACCCCAAGGATTCCACGAAGGAAAAACACTTGGGTTAAACCCATATCCAGGAGGATAAGGGAAAGGTCACGCCGGCTGGGAGTAACCCCAAAACTGGCCTACCCGAGACTGGGGCTGGCCACCTTGTGCCTCTCTCTCCAGGTGGAAACCCGGACATGTACGGGCTTTGCCCGTAACTGCCGGGATGCTGCCACAACCCAAAACCTTCCGCAAGCTGGTTCGGGCGACCAAAGGATAGTTGCTCGCAGGTATCTGTATACCCTAAGTCTTGGGAAAAGGGAGGCCGTAAACCGGCCCCTTGACCAGCAAACTCGACACCCGGGGGGAAACCCCCCAGGTTCCCGGTCGAAGGAAACTCCTGGCCGGACCTAATAGGACCAGGTCCGTTTAACTGACCGGGAGGACAAGCCAGTCCAGCATTTGTGCCGGGATTAGTGAGTTGCGCGTCACTAATCCCGGTAGACACAGACAATCCCGAAAGAAAGTCTGTAGTCACCCCGGGACCTGAACCCGAAAGAACAGGCCCGGCACCAAGAATGTCCCCGACGACAGCAGCACCTGGAATGCCGGGATTACTGACGGAGTCAGTGACCGGTGGTCAGCAGTCCCTACCCGAAGGCAAGCACGAAAGCTTACGGGCGTTCCCTACCAATTCGACCCTGGGCTTTGCAAAGCCAGGGTCGGGCTACCTCTCCCCTAATCCAGGGAGTTCCTGGACAGAAAAGGTCATCCCCTGCTCACGAGAGGGACTCGCCGAAACCCCGAGACAGGAACAGAGACAGTACCGACAGACCCCAGAGAGCCGGCCGCACCACCCTTACCTCTCTGCTTCCCTCGCTAACCGGAAGAAACAGATGAATCTCTCTTACGATAAGATGAGGGTGGCTTGGGAACTATGAAGGCCTTGTCAAGAGAGTCAGCCTGTGAATAAAGTTCACAAGGCGAAACCTCACTACAAGGTCGACACTGCGGACAAGCATCATGAGGGTTCCTTTCCCTGAAGAAATGGGAACACCCATGAGATGACCCCCGTCGCTGTCCCAACCAAGGCATAACCCCCAAAGCAGAAAAAGAAGTAAACAAACACGGGAAAAAAGAAACTACGACAGTACAAAGTACACAACGTAGAATGACATTCACACGTAATACAAATCAGAAACGGTGAAATAGACAACGTTTGCCGAAACAAACAACCGTAACCGAAATAAACACCGGTCGGATATTTACAAACCGCCGACAGTAAACACAGTAATGGCGGAACACCACCGGGACACGTGGAGTAAAAAACCGGCCGAAAAAAGCATAAAAACAGTTTTTGAACAACAAATAATTGTAGTAACAAGGGCAAATAGATATATAGCACATAAATTGCGCACTAATCGACTAGACACTCGAACCAATCCGACAAAACAAAGTTTTGATATGGAGCAATCTCCAGGCCGTCAGCAAACAGCAGGCGCCATAAAAGGAAGAGGATGGGAGATCACTCCGTAGCTCTGTCGTCGAGATATGGGTTACGTGACGGTAAGGAGGGTGGGATATTTGAATATTTTGTTTTTGGGCTACACAAATTGGTGTAGGTATTGTTTGTGCATACTAAATTGTATGGAGCTCAAAGTCACCCATACCATTTTATGTTGTGTAAGAGAAACAGCATGGGAATGCTTCTACATTCGCAGGCGTCAGGACCTAGCCGGCCCCCTTCCTTGAGGTCTGCCGTGACATTGATATATATTGCTAATGAATTAAATTGTTAATGAAAATGGCAAAACAAACAATACATTAAAAGTAAGTTTAATTTAGTACTAAAGCATCCTCTGCTTTCTGACGTACTGCAATAGAATGCCTCGTAAGTGTCCACAACAAAATGAGAGTACAAAATCAACATATATCACTGTGAATCAGACGTGTTTTTCACAACACTTATCATGCCAAAATAATAGTTCAGCTATTTACAATTACATTTATAAATAAGACATTAATAAATTGTTGTATACAACATGATGTCACTTCGTCAAATAACTTAATTAACCACGGAACCACGTCGATAGCATCACCGATTAGAGCATTAAGTTATCAGTTAACAGAAAAGGTAAATGGTGAAAGGGAAATCTGTGTATCTTGATAACCTTTCTCCAAAAAGTGTATAATAAAAAAACGCGTTTAAAGCTTTTAAATCTTTCTCTCTGACAACTGATTTTCATAACACTGTTTGATTACAGGATCCAACAAGAATTGATTTAAGGAACTGACCTTTCTGTTGATCAGATCAACTTGACAAGAGATTCCAGAAGGATCTTGGTGCCCACCATTGTACAATTTTCCTTATTTCTATGTCAGTTCGATCTTTTCTCTTTACCAGTTTGCATGACCGCCATATGTGAAACATACCCTTATGTGAAATTTGAGAAAGATCTCTCCAATACGTTTTGAGGGAATTTAAAAACTTTTACTCCCAAATTCAATATGACCACCTGCTAGCCATCCAATTATCCCCAGAATTCAAAATGCGGAACTAGGAGCCATTGGAAACTCTCACGTAAAATTTCAGAAAAAAACCTCCAGAACTTTCAGAAAAACAGCGCTAACAAACTAACTATTAAATTAAAGATGGCTGCCTGTCGGCCATTTTGATTTTGTGATCAGTCTCAAAAATTGATATACATAACAAGGGATCATGGGGAACATTCATGTGATTTGAAAAAGATCCTTGGAGTACTTTCTGAGAAATAGCGCCAACAATAAGTGTTTAAGGACGGACGAACGGACCACGGACGCAGAGTAATTTAAATAGACCACCATCTGATTATGATGGGCTAAACATATTGAACCAAGTTAGATACATGTGGTAGTATTTTAGTTTCAAGTGGGTGAATTTTTAACTGAAATAGGGGAAAATAAAGCTGAAATAGGGAAAGAATGCCAAAATTGGAGAGGGGAACTGGCAAAACATGCCTGTATATACATGCAATGTGTGTATGAATTAATATGTAGAACAGCGCAAGTGGTGTTTACAAGTACAGTGTTGGTATGGATTACAATTAACTTATTAAGCTAATTTATGTACAATATTAATGTTTACATTCAATATTCTCACATATTGCACTGATTTTGTATTGTCACTCATTTATTGTTCCACAAAAATGTACATTTCTAAATGCATGCTTAAGTGTCTAAAATTCAGTAACGGTGATATATTCTGAGAGAGAGGATACATATTCCAATTACAAATTTCCCCATGCTGCATCATATCTTTGAAGCTTAAGTGGGAGTCCTGGAACCGACTAATATTTACTCATTTTTGCTAAGATTCATAACAAATAAAATATTTCCGACAAGTTATATTATTTCTTATCGATATTGTATCTTGTTGTGTTTCCAAATCTATTCTCATATAAACAAAACAAATTTGAAATACAAAACACCATTTGGACAACAGATGTATGCATATGTCATAATTAACACATATCGTTTTATCTCGACAACTCCTAGGTTTCTCTAGAAATGAATGAAACAATGGCGTACCAATAATTTCCTATTAATGTTTGGCCCCATGCTTATTGCATAAACATTATGGTGTGCATGAACATTTATTGAACACAAACAGGGACCAAAGAACTAACATTTTAAGAATTTGCATAGCAATGGATGAAGGGGAACTTAAAATATGAAATTTGACAATCCCTCTTAGACTTTTCGAAAAAACTCATTTTCATTCTTCCAATCAGACTCAAAAGTTAACATGCATAACTAGCGCCTAAGAGAATGAATTATGAAATATAAAAAGGATCCCTGTAGTACTTTCTGGGAAATACTAATAACGATCCGCAACTATCAAAATCCAACACGGTCGACCCATTTTGTTTATCTGATATATCTCAACATGCACAACGAGGGGAACCTACATATAAAATCTGAGAAAGATCTCTCTAATACTTCCTGAGAAATAGCGGTAACAAACCTTCACTGTTAAAATCAAAGATGGCTGCCTGTAGGCTACATGTATTTTGTTGATAAGATAAATCTCAAAAGTAAACATGCACAACAAGGGACCGAAGGAAACCTACATAAAAAATTTGAGAAAGATCCCTGAAGTACTTCCTTAGAAATACCGATAACAATTCTTCACTGTCAAAATCCAAGATGGCTGACTGTCCGCCATATTGTTTATCTGATCAATCTCAAAATCAAACATACACAACTACAGACCAAGGGGAACCTTCATAACAATTTTCGGAAGATCTCTCCAGTACTTATTGCAAAATAGCGATTACAAACCATCACTATCAAAATCCAAGATGGCTGCCTGTCGGCAATTTTGTTTATCCGATCAGTCTCAAAAGTTAACATGCACAACTAGGGACCAAGGAGAACCTACATTTATAATTTGAGAAAGATCCCTCAAGTACCTCCTGAGAAATAGCGATAACAAACTTTCACTGTCAAAATCAAAGATGGCTGCCTATCGGCCACTTTGTTTATCCGATCATGATCAATCTCGAAGGTAAACATGTACAACTAGGACTAAGGGTAACCTATATTTAAAATTTAAGAAACCTATATTTAAAATTACTGGTACTTCCTGAGAAATAGCAATAACAAGAATTGTTTAAGGACTGACGACAGACAGACGGACGGACGGACCACGAATGCAGGGCGATTCGAATAGCCCACCTCATATTGTTGGTGGGCTAAAAATAAATCCGTTGCAAAAGATACAAATAGCTTGAAAGTGGTAGATTGCGTTAAAATAAATTATATTTCTGATGCAAACAATGTCAATTTTCAACATCAACCCAGACAAACGTGACTTTCCTATTACAAAATCTAACATTACATGGCTTACACAAACGTATTTCTGCAACTAATCTTAATCACAAGCTTCAAGATTTATTAATCGGACACTTGGATCTGTAATAATTATTAGAAAAGCATGCATCTAAAGATAGCATATGATAAATAAGCAAACGTGATACAGCTAAATCAAAATTTCCAAATCGACAAGGTTGCTGTTTTGGGAAAGACAGAAACTCTGGATGCTATGTCCGTAGTTTGCTTTCTTAAACTAGGAAGAAAGTATATAAAACCTGACGAAACTAAAATGCATTGGTTCGACAGACAAAGTTCCGGCATCACAGAATTTACAGAAGCATTACTGGCTTCACATTTTAGTCAACACAAACATAAAACATAAACATAACATACACTTACAAAAAACAAGAGACACCGGTTTAAGTATGTCTGACCAATAAGGAACAAGTAGAATTACGTAATGCCTCGTCATACATTGTATAAATGTTAAATAAAGTAACAAATTTTGATGACAGATAACAGCTGTACAGCATTTTTGCGATTGCATATTTGAATTTCTGAAAATGGTCGGTATCAATCTCATGGGACAGATCTATCTACAATAAAGGTAAGAAGCATATAATGTTATATTCAATATTTGATAGTATATCTACAGATGACAAGCTGTTCAGATATTTGTTCCACAGAGTACTGAAAAATAAATATTTTCTTTTTTACAGTAAATAATTTGTGTAAAAAAAGAGATGTTGGCTCTCTACTGTCAAAGACGAAATGAAAACTAGTTAAAGAAAATAAACTGGTCTGCCAAATGTCATAGATCTGATGTTAAGGAAAAACTTAATGCGCCACACAATGTCGAAGAAACACCGCAAGTACAAATAGTTTGGCCTCATTTCGAAACGATTTGCAGTTCGTATTTTGGAAAGGCAATAGCGGAAAAACCCGTGACAACATAATTGACGTCCTTATATAACTTCTATAAACATCTGTAACGACTTAAACTTTCGGTCATCTCACATATATAACACAGATGGCAAATCAGGTACAAACTGCACAATAGGTTCCCGTATCAAAGGAATAAATATTTGTTTCATTCCAACAACAGCAAATACGATTTACAGTGTGTGCAACTATTATCGATTCTACATCAATATAGCTGTATATACCATTGTTCCACACAATTTAAGTAATTATTTACTGTATCACTGGTATCACACTATCCGGGGGGTATTGCTTTTAAACTTTAGTTATATTTTATTATATTTCTGTTATAACACTGTTGACATTACTTCCTTGCCCCCTGTAGAAACCATTGCATAAAGTTACTGGAACAATGTATTTGAATTCGCGCTTTTCGTTGTTGTAGTCGAAATGCGAATATTAAAATAGCAATAATTTACACTAGATCTATATTTTCCACTGATCTTAACAAAAAATTGACATAAAAGATTCAAATTCTTATCAAAATCGATGGTTGATTTTCAACAAATGGAACACCCAACAGTCATAATATGCAAGCTTTTCTCAACGTAATGACTATGACGTCATATTTGTAATGACGCAATGATCCTCATTGCAGAGTTACGGTCTCAAAAACCGCATTTGAATCATAAAGGTTAATAAAATGAGAATGCAGAGCAAATGTAGATACGTGATGTTTGCTTCTTTGACAGCAAACGCAATACTATTCTAAAACAGTTTACATCAAAGAAACAGTCTGTAATCGTTTTACTGCGAAATAAACTACCCATGAATATCTCGTATGAAACAATATCTAGAGTAGCAATCCAAATGAAACTAATGGCCGGCTGGGAACATATAAACTTGGCCGTATTTATAGTTGTAGTAAGATATAGTCGTGTAAATAAAAGAGTGTTGGGAGTAGCTAGAAATACAAAATACAAAGTATAAAGCAAAGGGATAAATAAATCAAAAAGAAAAACAAAAGAGGCAGTTCTAATTTGTTTGTCCAATACAGGAGCGATGTACTGTTTTAGTCGTGTCTAGAATAAATAAAACTCGTAATAGAATAGTACCTGGAGTAATTTGGATAATTTAACATATCCCACTTTCTAATCATAAAAGAATATCATGACATCATGTTATAACAGTATGCCGACATTTGTTTGAGTCAGACGCTGACAATATGATAAAAGAGTGTTTGTACACATAGTAGAAAGTCTTGCAGATCAACTGTCGATTTCACAGAGTATCGCATACCCACTGGTGATAGATAATTCATTTAGGACATTCCAAATGTTCCAGTTGCTTAACAACCTATATCTTGTTACGTATTCGCGACATAATCACTGAACACTGTGAATAGCTATATTAAGTGACGACAAAAAACAGCCTCGTCATCCCATAAAATAACACAAACTGCAGTATACAGTTGTTCCAACAAACCTTCCTATCATCGTCACATTATGCAAATCAGTTTGTACAACATTCAATTTACGCTACGAATAAAATATGACGAGAAAACACTGTGAACACAAGATGTGTCGGGTGATAACCGAAGGGAATGTGTTTAACGTTGTGAAACGTTTTCTTGTGTCAATGTAATGTTCCATCAAATGACAGACATGGCTGACAACTAATATCCTCCATCTCATTATCAGCACGTGATAGCAAGTGTCTACACCCTAAAAGGTAACACGGAGCTCATCTGACTACCGTAGATAATGGATTTTTTTCCCGAAAAAAATGTCCATCTAAGATGATAAATACTTTCACATTTTACTACCCTTATGACCTTCAGAAGGTCGAGTTTCTCATCTGATAAGCGCCCGTAAAAAATATGCGAAGGTTTTAGTTGGCTTAATAATGTTTCTGCTTTTCCACAATATAGATTAATATAACGCTTCCATAATATGTTCACAACCACAGCGTTGTTTCTTTTCACATTTTCGACAACACAATTGAATTTTTGAATTTTCAGTTCATTTCCGGTAAATCCATTACAGTTTTTCAATTTCCCAAATTTTTACTCCAATTAGATCCATTTTATTTATTTATGCGAACATCATTACTCCTAATGCTATGTTATCTCATGAATAGCTAGCTAGGAATTAATTTGATAAGCCTAAAATATCCCTCACAAAAAAATAAGCTATTTATAGTATATGTATTTCCAGCTCATCTCCGTGTAGATCCCTCCATTGGTTCTTCAATAGTAGCATAACTTTATTTATGTCCCTGTCACACTGAACAAGAACAGTCAGGCCCACCTCCGGAAGTGACTGTCTCCCGCACGTCTTCTCATCTGCACTGAAATGTTCAACAGAGGTGTCGACCACAATTTCCTCTGCTTCATCAGAGAAGATGAGCGTCAGCTTCTGGGCGTTATCGCGAAAAAACAGAACTCTCTTTAAAGAATCTACTTTGCGGATGTCGGTGATATGATACCTAGCTGTGTTGGGCAATCCCCTGGCGAAGTCCGGTAGAGGATAACTGGCCACGTCTTCATGGATCAGACAAATGTAATCGTTGGTCAGGACAAGACTACGTGATTCCATACTCTCAATTGCACCACAATGACTTTCAGACGTAGCGACATAGCAAAGCATATACATGAGTATATCTGCCTTCCTCCGAGACAGGGGCGGCAATCGAAGGCGATCAGTAATGATATACAAAAGGTCAGACATGGTATCCTCGCCTGGATAAATGAATGGAACCTTACTGGGATGTAGATACTCCATGCCTTCAAGTGTGGTCTTTGTCCTCTTGTTAAAGGCCCGGTAGAAATCTTGTTCGACATCAGCTGGGCTTCGATCTATCATCGGTGATGATGCAAAGATGGATAGCATTGTGGTGAGCTGCCGCATGAACTTTTCTGTAATGAGGCCGTCCCTGCACAGGAGTGTGTATGTCGAGTTGGAGTCATTTCCAGTCAAACGAACACATTGGTCAAAGAGGCCGACATTAACCTGTCGCAGTTCAGAGTAGTTGAACACGTGATAACACCGTATGATTGTACTGTCTTTCTGACTACTGTGAAGGATACCCGAACTGTGGTGTTTGTCAACTTGCTTCCTCTGTAAGCCTATCAAAGAATCAGACTTGTGTCTGGCGTGCGTCATCCAGGCCTGACGTTCAACCAATGGTGACTTGACAACTCTATCAGATACAAAGTACATCGCTCGCGAGCTCATCATCACACAGCTGATGATCTCCTGGTGCGGATCCTTGTATGGCACCACCACAATCCACAGTACATAATGTAGCTGTTCAGATTCGGTGCTTATTAGTGCAATATCGCTGTGGAAGAACTGGGCCAGTTCATCACCTTTCATTTCCATCATAAGTTGTAATTTCGGTGAGAGAGTTTTCACTAAGGTGTGAGAGCGGATACACGATTCAAGTTGTGTCTGCAGTTCAGGTGTAAGGTAGTTCAGATCTAACTTTCTTGACATGTGGGGAGTCATTGCAGTCTTTGTATTCAAAGTCATATTGGCGATAGTCTTTGATCGAACATGTCTAACCTCAACCTCTGCATTCTGCGAGTCTTCCCCAGATGATTCAAATCCAATGGTCTGCTCTTGCATCTTCGGTTTGCCAGTATCATCAGTTGAAGCATCTAAGCTGTCAGATGACTCATTTCCACCTTCCGGCTCCTCTCGGATAGTTGGCGACATTCTATGAGTGTGCTCTGATCGCAGGATTGTGAGCTGATCTAAGAAACTGTCTCTTGCCTTCTGCGATAAGAAGCATACCTGAAACCCGACTGCACCTATCAGTTCATGGAAAACCATTGACACGTCGAATGGTTCAAAGAGGACTAGAAGATTTTTGCTCTGAAAGGACGACGTTCTACGATGCTTCCGCGTCCTGTGAACACTTACACCAATATTTATATCACTAATATTCGTCATTACCGAATGTTGCTGTAAATAAGTGAAATGTGCTTTTGATTTGATGTCTTCTAGTTTATCAATGAATGTTGGTCTAGGCCAAAACAAGCAGTCACGTTGAATGAGATACACCTTATTTTCTGAAAGAAGTAATAATGCAAATTCTTCGGAACCACTGATGGAGACAACTGCCGATACCACTACACGTCCAGTGCAAAGTCCTTCGTCATCCTCCTGGGAAAAAACTTGTTTTGACATATCAGAATTTTGAGAACAGTTAATGATATCAATACTACCCAAATCAGACAAATGCAGTTTGACCTGTAAATCATCTGTGAAAGCTTTGCCTATGTCCGAATCGGCAGCCTCAAGGACAAATGTTCCACTTGGGCCAACGAATGACTCTTCAAGTCTAATAAAGCAGTAGCAAGGACCCACCAGAGCTTGTTGCACATTATTAAGGGGCATGATATAGAATGTCTCAAGATCTGGTACTCCGCTGAAGCCACAACTGCCATGCTTGAGACGAAGGAGGAAGAGGCGACGCTCTGTTAGCACAGCACAGCAGGGAATATTGTCCTCCTGCCGTGAATACTGGACAACATTACACCACATCACATTCACCAGCTGTTCCATTGCTTGGTCCTCCGAGTTAGAACCGAATAACCGAGTCTGAAGCCAGGCCACAAACTCGGCATTTCTGTGGTTGGGTAATTTGGCAATGTTTACATAGGTGATGACAGGTAAATTTTCATCGGAATGTCCTCTACTACGCCTCCTCTCCTTCACTTCCGGTTTTGATTTTCTGCAAAGGAAATATCTGTGATAAATCATATTGATTATGTCAAAGGAAGACACAGCTTACTAACCGAGAAGCGGGATTCGAACTCTACCATAAAAAACAGTATATCAAAACATTACGATATATATAATCCGAGTCTACAAAAGGACTGTAATTTTAAATTCTAAAAATCAAATGCATGTAGACTAACTGTTATGACAAAAGTTATCTTTCATTATCATTTGAAGATCACTTCATCTATAAGTTGTTACAATGTCCTTACAGCTAAACATTTCACATGTATTTTTTCCATCATATCCCAGCAATATTATTTCCAGATGCGTTCGCAAAAATCAAATCGTCTAGATTTCTGCAGCATGCAATTTAAAAATTATGCTTAGTCTAAGTTATCATATCTGAAATGCTAATGTTGTTTTTTACATAGTAACAACATGTTCATATTAACGTCAAATAAATCTCCCATTAGAAAAGCATGTAAAATTAGCATTTGAATATCACAAATAAACAGGAATATTTGTTAAAACTGAAAGTCACTGTTGAAAACATAAATAACTCAAATAATTTGTATGTGTGGGATGTTCTCGATCTTGTTGACACTATCTCATAACTTCAGCTTGCTTGGGACTTTTATAGAAAACTGGATCATTTATTTATATATTTGTTCATCACACCTCCATTCAAATCAGCAATATCTTAAATTATATTTAACTTTGAAATTTGTCATTTGTTGAATATTCATGAATCAACTTTAAATAAAACAAGACTTCAAAGGTGTGAATATATTTCGTAAAAGTAGTATCCCTGCGTCTGATAACACCTGTTGGCTATAGAAAACACTTTACCCTGACTGTCCCAACACCTGTACATCATATATAAGTCTGTGCTTCATATTTCAAATGTATGTCAGATCGTTTATTATTTTGATTGCCTAGCCTGTTCCTGCTGTATTCGGGTTTCACGAACATTCTTTCTACATCATATGAATCCGCTGATGCATGCGATACATGTTTAACTAAAATGTTTTGCATTGCTCATCATATACCCTCGTATTACAAACACCTCAGGTAGACAGAAATTAGCAGGGTGAATTTCGTATGGGTAAACATTTTCAAGCATACTGTATATAATAAGTATTAAGCTTAAGGTATGAAAAGATACAATTAAATATATATGCCATCTCAATATGAATAAAAGCATAACAGGTATACAAATCACTGAAAACCCAGGGCCACGACACATGAAATAGTAGCACTGCTCCAATATAAAATTTAAACCCAGGGCCACGACACATGAAATAGTAGCACTGCTCCCATATAACATTTAAACAACCCAGGGCCACGACACATGAAATAGTAGCACTGCTCCCATATAACATTTAAACCCAGGGCCACGACACATGAAATAGTAGCACTGCTCCCATATAAAATTTAAACCCAGGGCCACGACACATGAAATAGAAGCACTGCTCCCATATAACATTTAAACCCAGGGCCACGACACATGAAATAGTAGCACTGCTCCCATATAAAATGTAAACCCAATCAAAAAATATTAGTCCAGACTAAAAGTGTGTATCTGATTCAATGTTTATCTGTTTTCAAATTTAAATACCAGGATGTATTAAGTGCCAGTCAAAGACTGGATGATATTATAAGGTCTTTTCATAGAAATTGCAACGTTATAATTGATGCATTAAGATATATGTTCTCCACCTACAGAGTTATGAACACAGTCGAAATAATAATGAACATGCTTTTGTATATAATAACTCACAACTTTAACATGAACTTTGACTTACATTTCTATTTTTAATTACAAACATATTCTACGATTATTTGAACCTGACATAATGATTACCAATTTTCCCAGGAATTATGCTCAAAATCTTTTTATTTGCCTGACATACTGATATGAAAGTTACATAGATTTGTGAACGATGGGCATAAGACACACATGTGATTGCAACTTACTGTAAAACCTGGTAGCTGAAGTCACGTTTGTAATGCACTGATTGAAATAACTGTGTTGCCATTAAATTTTACACTAGCTAAAGTCTAACATTAACCCTTTCACCACTGTAAATCAAAATGGACTCATCCATAACAATACATGGTAGAGTCTACTAAAGTTACATAGGGGTGAAAGGGTTAAAGTAACATCATTATGCCATTTTAAATAACATAGGTTTTATTTTTTACAGATTTTTCTATCCAAATCAAGAACATTAAATAAGGCATGTAATATGCAATAAATCACACTCACTTTAAACTAGACTTGCAAATCCATTTTTCGTGCTCATGGACATTTTTTTCCTCACAATAAACATTTACTACCTCCAACAACATCGTTATGATTGGTTGGTTGTAAAGAGTTTAATGTCCTATCAACAGCTAAGGTCATTTAAGGAAGTACATCATTATGTCAGAACATGTGTGAAATTGCAATTGTATTAAAAAGTACTATGAATACAAATGAGTAAGTTATGCATCTAAGATAGTTATTTATGCATCTAAGCATACTAAGTACAATATACAAGATACATGTACACTGTATACCGGAAAATTTTCGCCAAGTCAAACTTTCATCTTTTGCCGGTAAAATCCATATTCATCCAGTAAGAATTTTGCGTTCCAATTTAATTACCATTTTTATTATGTTTTTTATTAATGTTCACTATAATGATAATTCGCCCTCGGTAGGGAAGGTGAAAAAGGTTAAAATCAAATTGCGGTGAAAATTCCCAGTACACAGCATATTCCCAGGTTATCATAGATACAGGGGTTAGTATGTAGATAAAGACATGCAGAAATAACAAGTTTACATTCTTTTCAAACCAAGTAAAGGGCTCATTTAACATAATATTTATGAAAAGCAGGTTTACATTATTGAAACTGTTGACTAAAAAATTCTAATAAAAGCAATTAAATAAGTCTAAAAGCCAGCATTAAAAACAATTTCAAGTAATAAAAATAAGAAAAGCTCACTTAAACACTTCTTGGTACAAAAATCTTTATCAGATATTGGGTAATATAAATGTTCTTGAATTAAAAAAGACTGTTTAAAAGATAATTAAAATTGTATGAGAATATAAGAAAATCAATTTATGATCACAGAATTAATTTCAATATTAGAATTATCATACTTTGTATAAAATATTTAATACACTTTAAATGCAAATTATTATTGATGATACAGGTGTAGGGAAATTAACTGCTTTTAATGGTCATCCTTGAAGACCCATGGCACTGTGGTTTTTCCTATTACAGTAACTTCCCCTTTAACTTCCGTTTAGGATATAAATGTAGCACAGTTGGGCAAGGACACTTCCAGTGACCAGGTAGCTCAATCAGTTAGAGATAGTATTCCAATCTGAAGTTTAGGGTTCAAATCACGGTCTAGCCCCACTGCTTTTTTTTAACACGGAACATTGTCGTTGATTATACTAATTGTATTTCATCTATTCCGTCTTTGTGTATTGCAGAGTTATCTTCTCTTGTGAGCAGGTATTGATTGTTACGTCATTGGTTTGTGAGA
>JAUMHH010162048.1:0-17462 GCA_032359455.1 Chlamys rubida | reverse complement strand
TACGTACCCAAAAATAAGCAAAATATTTGTAAAATAATAGGGGAAAACGATATTTTCTTGCTTTAAAATGGCCATTGCACCTGACGCCAGAACACGGGAGAACGCGTCTCAGGTGGTCTAGAAAACAAAATTATCATGGGGGAGACCCCCCAGTCTCCCTCCCATAACCCTCCACCTCCTCGCGCTGCGCGCTTCGTGGTGCTGCCTTCGGCACCACACTTCATCATTGCGCTTACACATTGAAAACCCGTTTGTTACGCCCCTGCAACCTATTCAAATTACATAGATAATTCCACTTATATCACTCAGAGACGTATATACGTCTCTGTATCACTAGATAAAACTTAATTTACTTTATGAATAACCTAAATCGATGATTTGTATTTTAAACCTACATTCGGGTAGTTTTATATAATTAACCTGTTTCGCCGGCTCAAACTATAAACTATAAACATACACATTCCTACAAGTGTTGGACACTCGTGTAATGCTCTGCAGAACTATCCTATACCACCAGCGAAAACTGAAATGTGTTCACAGGCAAGCAATTATTGGATACTCCGTATACTTGTTGTCCTATATATCTAACATGTATGTTCGTCTTACACTAGAAACATTCACAGACAATCAAGTAATCAATCATTACTGGTCGTGTCATATAACTAGACTGAAATTTCAGAATACATTCAAAAAGGTTACAAAAGAAACGCTACCATAAGATAGAGACATACCCACATGCACGATTGCACCACTGCCGGCTTAGACCGTTAACACTAGCATGATACTGAATGATAGCTATCTGGTCACGTACAGTACGAGGTACATTTGGTTTGCTTATCATACCTCTTTGATAAAAATCTGACTTTACCGTATATATACTTAAAAACATACCTCCCCAGGAGTCACGATGGTACAAATATTGGGATGGTTTATACTTAAACCTGTCCGTCTATAAGTAGGTTTACAGAAATCAAATGATTTAATCGTCAACACAAATTGGACCTCGACATTAAAATGAAAATGCAACCACCATAACCAATAACATAAAAAATAATAAAACATGAGAAACCACACACAATAAAGCCAGGACCATGTGCTCTTAAACAATTGATGTTTACTGAACAACTCGTGATACCCGCCATGATGTTTCCCGTCAAAAATACGAAAGTCTGTCTCCAATTATATAAGACTCGGAGAACATCTATCTAATCATAACAGATATTGAAATCCCATCTTTAAAATGTTGCCATGCCCTGATTAGCCAATTTTACCACTGTTGCCATGCCCTGATTAGCCAATGTTACCACTGTTGCTATGCCCTGAGTAGCCAATGTTACCACTGTTGCCATGCCCTGATTAACTAATGTTACCACCGTTACCGTGTCGTTTTTTTTAAATGTTCCATTCCAGTTTCACTCCTTATTAAAGGCATGTACTCACGTGTGTCTTAGTTTGTTTGTGACCTGGATTCGGTAGATCATGAACTACTGAAGTTCATCGCAAAATACAAAACTTTAAAGATACTAATTGCCTTATCAGTATAGCTTAGACGTATATCGGGGCGGTAATTTATTTAGCTACGTCTCTTTAAAACAACCGGAAGTGATGTATTGTCATTGTCTGTACTCGGCACACATGTCCTTCAACCGATCGCTGTCCGATCTGATATGTTTGTATATATTTAAAACAATAAAAAGATCAAGACATATCAATACCGTTGACAATACAGGGCCTTAGCCGAGCGAGTTAAATGACTCGGACATGTGTTTTTGTCCAGACTCTAGAAAGCATAAGAAATGGCATACGAAGCGAAGTGGAAGTAGTGGGACAATATTCTGTCGTGTTCAAGGTCGTCACACACTGGCCTGATACAGGGAAGGCTTCACTTGCATTTAAACCAACAAGTAAGTTAAGTAATGATAACTCTTTATGGTTTACGCCATGATAATACAAGAGACGGCAAAATTGGAATACAAAGATTTTTTAAAATTGATTTATTTTATACAACCCAGACATCTGTAACACTATACATTGAACCAGTGTAATCAAAAACCGAAACGTTGCAAACCTAAATATAGTATGGCGTTCTGTTTATATTCAACTTTATAGTTAAACTATGTTATTTATTGTATTTTGAAAACTGACACCAGTTGGAGATAGAAAACCAAGGTAGTTGGTCATAATATAAATAAATAAGTTATTAGCTAGATATTAGTGTTACACTTGTGATGTTATGAGATATTGAACAAAATGTATATATATATATAAAGAGAGAGAGAGAGATTCAAACTTATGCAAATTTTAACAGATAAGCGCATTGATTAATTGACACATTCGCCACATATGTGATAGAAAACCGCATACAGAAACTTTAAATAACATAATCTGTATGTTGACAGTAATATCGGCTTTTTCGGGCATCATTGAAAGAATGTAGTAGATTAATCTCAGTGTTAGTGATAATAATTAAGAATATGTTATAATCAAGATTCTGTGAGCTTTTTTTTACCTTCCCGTCAACTTTGTTTATACCTATCAAATACTTGTTATACCATACACGAGAGGCACAGAGGGCCTGTATTGCTCACCTGGTGCATATTGAAGGTAGTACTAGAATGGCAAATAAGATCCCAGGGACAGGGCCAGTCCACTGGACAAATCCTGGCAGCATATGTGTTTCCAAATCTTGAGGCTCAGAAATTGTGGGTGGGAATCTCAAATTTGTTTGTTATCACCCAGAGACTACGTTCCTAGGGATGGGAGCAATCTCCAAGGCCGATTTTGGTAGCAGGATTGTGTCTCTTTATGCACAGCAATCGTATATAAGGAGTTTGGATCTCAGCTATTTCAAAGTTAAAACCAAGGAAGTAAGTCTCCATGGGTGAGGGCAGATGTATTCGTCTCTTTACAAACAGTAATTGTGTACATGGTAATAAGTTGGGGATCGTAATAATTTCCAAGTAAAAATATCTTTTTCGCCCACCCCTTAGCCCTGTGGGCTAGCCCTTCAACCTTTCCACGTTTGAATCGCCACCAACTGAGCATGTTTCCAACCACATATGGTTGATACGTGTACCCATCTCTTAGTTCCAGAGAAGAATTCGCTTAAAGCAACATTTTGTCCCGCCCATCAACCCCTCGAGGGTTAGCCTTTCCATTCGTACACTTTCGAATCACCATCACCCAGTCAAATTCGGTTAAATATCAATCAGTAGGTAAAAAAAGCCGTTTGAAGAAAATGTTGATGGACTGTCGACAGACGCCGTAGAATGGCTCACATTGCTTCTTTGGACCAAATGAGCTAATACACAAAGTTGATCTGAACGTAAATACAGTATAATCCGCACAGTCTAGTTTTCGAATGATATATGCGGTAAAATTAGGTCCCAATTAAGTATAATGATGACATGAATTAATGCAAACAACGTATGTTGGAATTGATACTTGGTTTTGTAAAAGTCGAAACCTGAAATCTTATGAAATGATCAAAAGGAAAAGCTTATTAATATTGAAGGTATTGACTTGGGTTTATCGGGTTGATTGCTATCGAGGTGCATTAAAGCGGAGAAGTTATGAGTTTTCGGAATATACGATTTATAAGAGAACATATCAACCGACGAGACCTGTTTTGTAGTAGTTACTATTTTGGTTCAGAAAAAAATCTGTCATTTTGTCAAACTATTCCGATTATAAAGTGTAGGAAATGGTGTAAATAGAACGTAAAAATGTATTGTTTACCTGTACTTAGCTACAAAAGGCCACATATGATGGCCCTAGAAATGTTTTAAAAGAAAAGCAGTTTGGAACATATAAGACAATGCACACTTTTTGTCTATGCTTTTAATGTGTAAACTGCAACATTTGTCCTGTTTTTAAATTGATTTCTAAGACCTATTTTGTTAAAAAACAAAAGCCACTATTTAACCGGTTTCTCCTTTAATATTTCCAAACTCGCTTCATTCGTACCATAACCATATAGTAAATTAAATTTTGATTGTATATTATTTCCCATAAAAATTGATTTTCATATAATTTTTTATTGTTTAAAATGTAAATGATCCCTGCCCTGGAACAAAAATTCATAAAACATTAAGGATTTACTTTTCTGATGATTAGATCACGTTGAAACCTCGTTTAAATTTAGTATAACAGGATTTTACTTTTTTAACATATTATGATCAACTTTAAAAGCAAACATGCGCATAAACTGTGTAAAAATCTATAGATACCTATTGTTTGCAGATCGTGTTTTTCAAGATTAAAAAAAACCGACCAATTCGGCATTTTCATTGTATCGCCATTTTAAACTGTAAAATAAGTTCATTTTTGCTGTGCAAGTTTTAAATGCTCAATGCTATAAGGGTATTATATTACTAACTGGAAAAGATTACGACATTGATATTTCATTACTTACTTTGGTCAACTGGAGCTATTTTAATTTTGGATCCCGATAAAGGTGGAAAATGACTCAAAAAGAAAATTTGCAAAATAAGAAACACACGGAAAGCCACTTTTGTTACTGTTTTAGAAAGAGAGACACATCTGCTTTTAATCCAGAGTATTATAAAAAGTGAGTCACCAGAACCTTTATATATCTGTACTTATTATGTTGTCTTGATAAAGGAGCATATCGAAAGATAACGTGAAACAATCACAGGGGATGGCACCTCTAACATTTAGTAATATACACAGTATGCCAACAAAGAAATTTACTGCATCATACAGCTGTTTCGTTCTTCTAGGTCCTTAATATTTGACATGTAACTTGTCTTCCAAATAACTTTCACTTTATATCTAAAAATGCTTTTTTAATGAAATTATTAGTTATTTGTGAGTTAACAATAACAAATGGCTGATTGTCTTTATTTTGTTCTAAGTGACGACGTATTATACGACATTTCTAATCCTAGAGGAAAAGCGGTTTATATGTCGTGATTTATTCTATTCAATCTATTCTTTAATGGGTACAAATGCAAAAATATTCAAATGACGGGGCCCGTGACATTTACTCTAAACAAAGAAGACCCTTTTAAAATTCAATGATTGATTGTCCATATAATGTGCGTTATAGACAAAAGGAAAACAACTTAATTTAAAAGCCGATACACAACATTAGGAACTGAAGAGATACAAATACTAAGGGTGAGTAATCACGAGCTGCCCAAAACAATACACGCTAAACTAGGTATGGTTAGGATTTCCTGTCTCTCTGAATTCTATCACTCGAGATCGTCTTGAGATAAAATATGATCTATTAATCCTGTTATTACAGTCACAGAGACTAGAATTAAAATATTAAACGACCTTTGGTACTGTTTTCCACCAGATACAGTTTTAACATACATGTAGTAAAATATGAGTTCTGACGAGAATTCGATGACAAATGGGCAAAAAACCCTTATAGAGCAACCACATGTAGCCCGTTTCTGAAACAGAAACCAAATTTAAGCTTAATACCTATAAACCTGTGGATAAAAATGATTGTTTTAGACATAAATCATCTGCTGATTAGTTGCTTGCGTAATAATATAGTTCAATTTGGCATAAAGGTCCAAGTCGTGATATTCCGCATTTATTGAAATAAGTGGTTTAAAATCAGCAGCATGTTACTGAAAATAAAACACGATTTTAAGAAAGCAGAAAGATGCTAATCAAGCTCAGCTAAGATTTATTTATCCAACAGCCAATATAGATATATGTGAATAGACCGCCACTTATCCAACAGCCAATATAGATATATGTGAATAGACCGCCACTTATCCAACAGCCAATATAAATATATGTGAATAGACCGCCACTTATCCAACAGCCAATATAAATATATGTGAATAGACCGCCACTTATCTAACAGCCAATATAAATATATGTGAATAGACCGCCACTTATCCAACAGCCAATATAAATATATCGTGTTGCTCATTATATATAAAGATAATTGTGACAGGACTAACAAAAACTCACAATGTGACTTTCATTTACCGGACGATAAGAGTGTGAAAGACTTGATTTTCAGCTGTATGAAACAATTAAAGTTGTAGCAAGACTCGCTTAAAACATCTAAGTTTCTATAAACTTAATAGGAAATTATTTAAAATAAATCATCTCCTTTCTCATCCTGACACAGACTGCCATGCCTTCTCACTAGTATTATAAACATTACATTCGCAATATCTTATTTATGTTTTACATTTATTTCTGTTATTGGGTGTTTTAAAAGGAACCTGTATGTCCATTTAACCGTGGAATGTCTGTGATGGAGTGCGTTTCACGAGTTCTATTCACTGTATTTCCAAATATGGGTTATTATAACTCTCGAGAGGTGTCTCGGGTCGCCGACCTTAGTTAGGCAGTAACTTCAAAGCTCGTCTCCAACACCAACTAGTGTTTTATCCTTTATATAAAATCACGAGGGTACAGTGTGTTTCGGTCTATAAATCCATAGTCTGATACAGTAAGATACATTCCTCTTCAAAACATTTAACACGAATTGTTTATTTCTACCTCCATGGAATAAAACAATCAGAGTTATTGTATCAAAGTATTTATCTCTGATAATGTATATTATATATACATATATAAGCAAACTAAAACAATCCGTGTTCTTTACACATGAGCAATATATGTAGTTCTAATAATGTATATATATACACATGCAGGAAGACATTTAATCTATTAATGTTAAACTGTATGACAGCTACCTGACTGTAACACTTGTCTAATTGAAATACAAACCGTCCAATATCTGTAATACCAAAAGGGCCTTTGTCTTGTCGGTGATCTACTGCCGTTATTGTCCCGCGAATAGAAGCCTAAATCTTTGTCCATTGATGGTCTGGTGACCTGGGTTTATTATTGGAATACCAGGATGGGCTTAAAATGTAATGATAATGGACTGACATTCTGATGGCGATCAACCATATACATCTGTACCCGAATAGGTGGCTAAAAACAATACCGGGCTAATCAGTTCATTACATCATCGTCCAACCGTGCAAACAGACCCACATTACAGTTCGGTGATGTTATAAATTCTACTGCTCGACAACAACAAGTCAAGTGGTTTGTGGAGTCTTTCTATAAGTGTCTGTAATACAAACGACGGTTGTCGAGGTTTTTTTCCTGTAGTGAAAAAACAGAATTATACAAATGATTGGAAGTCATCAACAAGTGACGGTTGTGGATTACACATGAGGTGTAAAGACTTCTCCTGACTCTGTCTATTAAGACATGTTTATTGAAATACCACTATCAACATCAATGGGAATTAATTCAACATTGTGCTGTGAAGATTTTTTTTAAAGTTTCAAATCTTTTAATTACCAGCAAAGTTTGATATATCGTGCTTCGGTCTCAGTCCCATGATAACGGATGTCTGCATCTAAAAGGTACCGATCTCACGGAATGTTGATGAATCTGCACCAGGATAGATGTCGACAGTTCGAGAACTAGGAATTGTTTCAGTATAAAGACCACCAAGTATTAAGGTGTCATCCCTAAGCCAGCTGTTTACGAAGCGTTATATTATTATACCTATATTATAAACATGAATTCAAAACAAACACTGGTGAGACTTGCAGTTTTGTTTATCTTTGTATTCGCCTTCTACAGAGTCCAGCGAGAGGCTATTTTCTTTGCACATGACTTAGGCAAACCACGCGCATCTACATTAAAGATTGAGCATACGGTGTGTAATCCGCGAGTACTCATGGAAGTGTTAAAGATGTCAAATATTAAAGGGGTTTCTATACAGCGTAAATACAGCAATAATTCAGATCTAGCAACTGTGGATGAAACTTTAAAAGTGAGTAAAAGTAAGCCTGCTTCCGATGCGGCCATTTCAACAAACCATACATCGGTTGGAGGAAAGTTTGATTTAAGGCCTCCAACTTTCGTTCCAAACTCCTCGGTGTCGTCACTACCCAGCAATAAGTCTAAATCTGATCGTCGAGTTACCCCGCGGCAAACTAGAGTGATAGATACGACGCGATGGGGAAGGAAACCCGGAATCCGGGATATTCAGGGGAAACTGAACCGGACTAGCCAACAGAAAGTCTTTATTGCCTCGTCTGGAAAACTAAAACCAGTTGTTTATGTAAGAAGCATTCATCCAATGCACATCGACCTAAAAACGCATGTTCGGAGAAAGATAGAGGAAGGTGTTGATATTGAGGTTCTTCCGATAAACCCGCATCCGTTTAAGTACATACACAGCCCTCCAGAGTGCGATTTCGAGGCAACATCTGATAGCTTCAATTTAATCATTCTTGTTAAATCGAGTGTGCAGCACTTCGCTCTACGTGACAGTATAAGGAAAACTTGGGGAAACGTGACAAAAATAATGAATGTTAAAATTGTGTTTCTCGTCGCTTTTAAACAATCTGCACAAACAGACATCGACAACGAAGCAGCCAGATTCTCTGACATCATTCAAGAGAACTTCATTGACGCGTATAAAAATAATACTTTGAAGACTATTATGGGTTTCAATTGGCCAGTGGACAAGTGTTCTCAGGCGGATGTTCTCTTCTTTGTAGACGACGATCACATTGTTCGTATTACAAACGTCATTTCATATCTACGGACATTTAACAAAATTCAACTGAAGAAACTATATGCAGGATTTCGTATCGATAAACCGCCAGTAGACCGAAGAGACGGATCCCCATGGGGGATGTCAAACTACGACTTCTCACACGTTTTGTGGCCAGCATACCTGAGGGGTGGAGCATTTGCCGTGTCGTCTGAAATAGCACAGCGCTTCGTCATCGCCTTCCCTTACGTGAAGTTATTGTCAGTGGATGATTCCTACCTGGGTATTGTTGCGGACAAGCTTGGCATGTTACCCCAGCACGACCGCAGGTTCAAAATGGACAAGGTGAACATTACGGTGTGTCCGGACTATTTCGTTTACAATGACTACAAGGATCCACAAGAAATCAAGTCGGTCTGGAAAACGATATCTAAAGAGTCAACAACTACTTGACAAACAGGCTACACAGATATGTACTGTTATACAACATATCCAATTTTTGACAGTTTCGTCCATTTGAATATTACACTCTAGAAATGTTTATCGTTTTAGAATATAAGTGCGTACCTCAACATTTGTATTCGTGTTGAGAAAGACACTTATTGTTATGGACATGTATATCATGTATTGTTCAATGTGTTCAACTTAACCATGTTTTATCTCAGGAGACCTAACTCATAACATTTAATTTGTCTAAATTTCCACTTTACAATATCGTTAATGTGAGCTATTGTTGCCGTTGTTTTGACGAGGATGGAATACATTTGCTTGTCATAGTTTAATCGTCACTCAGGCGTGTCGAAGTTATTGATAAATGCGTTCTGTTAATAGATAAGCTATGTAGCCAGGGATTCATATCGTAAACCTTAACTGATTAATAATTTTTGATATATTAACATTGTATTACACTTTATACGTATTTATTAAAACTTAGCTTTGTTTTGGATTTTCTCTTTACACAATTATCTGTTGATGTCAGAAATTCCAAGTCAAGAACATAACATGATGGTGCAGTGTAAACGTAATTATAAGGGTCTTTACCTCACACCAGTGACATTTGTCAAGATACCCAGACCTAGCATTATTGTTTAAGATATTTATAATATGCATGGCTACAGACATTTTATATTCAATTATCAGTATCAATTCCTTTCGAATCAGTGCGAAAAGCGTTGATATATGATAACCACTTAACTCTGTACTTTAAAGTAGTTTATGTGCTAACACACCACTGCTTCAATAATTGTTACTGTAGTAAAATCGCAGAGATCATTGTAAAGTCCAGTTCTTATGTAACGCCAACAGGGACAGTGAATAAACCTAAAATTTAGATTTTTTCATTTTATTATTTTGTATTATTATTTCTCAGTGTCAATTGTTCAGAATTACAATTGAGAAATCAAATTAAATGGGGTAAGTTGTGAAGAGGTATTTTCAGTACAAACTTTTTTGAATTATCATTTAACATTAATGTCGCATTGCAATTGGTTACAGATTGCATTGCCATTCGTGTCTCAGGAAGATGTTATACACACTTATTTACTGTATCCTCGTGCAATATGTGCTGTGCCTCCGTCTGTTGATGTTGGCTTTCCTAAGTGATCTAATAAACTTACTGTGGTTGAGAAGGAATATCGGAGTTATTTTTCTTTCATAATTATTCATCAGACAATTAACAATAAAAATTATCTTCAGTAACGAATTAAATACATGTACTTGTTTTATATATTCTATTTCTTTGTTACATTTATTTATCTATAACTATATCTATATTAGTTCATATGGCGAGGCAGTGTAACATTTCCTCAAAACTAATGTGTTTCATAAAAGCATATATAATATAAAAGATAGTTTGATTACTTTATAAGACATCTGTTATTCTTTCCTATAAGATATAGCATATAATATATATCTATTTCATAAAATGTTTTACATATCAAATCAATTCTGAGATATCTATTTAAGATTTATGATGAATCATATCTTGTAAAATACATAGGGTATCTTATAAAAGATACTCATTTTTTTAGGACATAAGAAGAAATACTTGTTTAATAAAAAGATGATATACTATCCCATTATATAACGTCAACAGTCAGCCTGTGACTGTTGGGCGAACGAACGATTCTTCCTCATAAGGTTGTATATAACACTGCGTCAGTCTTAATGAGTGAACAATGTAACACAAAGGGCAACGCTGCGCTTAACCATCTGTATCTAAGCAGTATCGATGTTTTCTTCTCTGTTTGTTTTAGGAATTTGGCCTATACTGAACAAATATAATTTATTTGAAGGCGCGATGAAGACTAAATATCCTTTCTGTTTAAGGTTAGAGGATGCCATTTTTTTGTTTCGCTTAAAGAAACCCAAAGTAGTGCTGGTTTTTTTGGTGACGTTTTTGACATGGGCCTTTTATATCTGAGCTGATAGTGACATCCAGATATTTGGTTTCTGACACGTGATGGAGTTCGTGGGCTTGTCTGTCATTACCTTTCCTGTTTAGCTGTATTTGATGTGGAAACATGGCTGTGGTGGAATAACGTTTACAGTCGGAGGCTCCGGGGTTTAATACAAAAGATTGATCTTAAGTATGATATATTTGATTCCATTGTTGTACATATATTTAGGTGTATGTACGGATCACGTAGGAATGTGTGGTCTTTACCATTCACAAACGTGTGTCACGTACCACAACAGAACACGACGAGAACTATTGTTCAGCTCCGAACACCCTTACATTAAGTGTTTCATGCTAAATCACTGAATTCATAGCTAATTCGTAATGGAGTTAATAATTAAGTTGAATTCAAGATTCAGACTTACGGATTCTAAACGAAAAACCCTCCTAACTTATAAGGCAAAACACATAAAATATTTACAATTACTTTATTTCATTTTTTTTTTATTTCATCTATTTATTATATTTATTTGTTAATTTTATTTATTTTTGTTTTGTTTTATTGATCATTTATCTTTATTTCAACCGTTTTAAATATCATCTTTTTGAATACCATAATTATATTGATAACTGTTCCATTCAAACGTGAAAACCTAAGTGCTATAGACTTAACTTTCTTACATCCAAACCAATACACCACACAACACACAACTACATGTACCACACAAATACACATTTGGGCATGCGAGATAGAAATAAGCCTAACGATATGACCACATCACACTTAATGATTACATTTTAACTTTGACATCCTTATCCCTTAATTAAACATGTTTAAGAACTTTGGTACACTCAAGTCCCCCCTCTCCACAGGAAACATATGTCATTAAGTAATGGGGTATACAGAATTCCAAGGGGCACATATGGTTGACTCCCGCGAAACATATTTCATTAAGTACAGGAGTGCACATATTCGCCCCTTGTGAGATGTCATTTAAAGACTGTGTTACTCATTGTTAGCCCCCGTGAAACATATGATAAAAGACCGAAGTAATGGTTCAGCCCCGTGACAGATAGGGCATTGTATGTGGATGATGTTATCTACTTGTTGAATAAAACATCTGAGAAATGCAGCCTTATCACGATTTTTGTCCGACAGTAAATGCTTTCTTCTGGTTCAATGCTATGAACTCGAATACCTATTATTCTAAATATACTAGTACAACTATATCTGGTTCACTATGCTGGGTAACATTGTTCATATGAGATGGTCAGACTGTGATCGTGACGTGTTGTATATCATTTCTGTGTACCGATGCGTACCGGTCAGGGTAATAGTCGTACCGGTCAAGGTACTGGTCGTACCGGTCAAGGTACTGGTCGTACCGGTCAGGGTACTAGTCGTACCGGTCAAGGTACTAGGCGTACCGGTCAGGATACTAGTCGTACCGGCCAGGGTACTAGTCGTACCGGTCAAGGTACTAGGCGTACCTGTCAGGATACTAGGCGTACCGGTCAGGGTACTAGGGGTACCGGTTAGGGAACTAGGCATTGGGGTCAAGGTACTAGGCGTGTAGGACTGGGAATTAGGCGTACCTGTCAAGGAACTAGACGTTACGGTCAGGGCACTAGGCGCAGGGGTCAAGGTACTAAGCTTACCGGTCAAGACACTATGCGTACCGGTCAGGGAAATTAAGGGCCTTGCATGTCACGTTTATAATAAACTACCATCGAGTCACAACATCAATCAATCAGACCGATTGATTCGTTATCTAAAAATTTATCAATTTATTACGAGGTGAGAAAATGACAAAAAAATAATCAGCAAAAAATTATTCGGCAGGCGTGAATTATTTTCCTGCAGTTTCGAATCCAAAATTATATATTCCACAATAATGATTATGCATATGTTGATCAAGTAGAATGGTATGAAATGCGATTTCGTGTCTATACTTAAAGTATTCTATCATGCGGCATGACCGACATACTTTCATTTAAAACAGTCCTTCTGGCGTCACCAGAAATTGATAGTCTCAGACTTTTCAACTGTACCCCTGACCTTTCCAACCAATTCCTAATGTTAAATAAGACTCTTTAAAACATTTTAACCAGCAAAATATTGAAAATCATTCATTCTATAAAAGTGATATTTTTCACTAGTGACTAGTAAAAAATATAACTTTTTCTGATGTGACCAATCAAAACACTAATTACAAACTACAATTGGACAAATTACAAGCTGCCAATCTGGTCAAAGACTGGTTAGCTTAACGATAAGCAGGACTCATACAAATCCGTCCATTTTAATGTCAAGAATTATCAGATCTGTTTTCTACCATTGGGGGACTATTTTCTAGGGGAAACACAACGTTTAACCTCACAGTTACCAACTTTCATTTTAAGGATGTCAGCAGACTATGCAGGTCAGCAATTCTATCTGTTTGATCGGAGGAAACTCGTGTCAAATGAAACACGATGTCAGCGTCTCCAAGTCCCGAGTTAGGCTAAGCGATTGGCAGAAAGTATAAGAGAACCAGGGTTATTCTGACAGTGATAGTGATTACGTATAACTTACATACGTGGTGTTGATATTTGACCATCAGGATAAGTGGTGACACAACAACTCGGCATTCCCCCCAATCCCCACCATTTTAGATTCGGCGCTTATCAACATTGCGTAGTGATCTGAGTTGATGACGGGATTTTTTTTTAAATAATTACGTTATAATAGTCATTTAGCATTCTTTATTAGAAATATGAAGTCAAGTACATACTGTATTAAAATAAACTATTAAGGGCATTTAATAATGAGATTTTACTTTTTATTTAAATATTTGCAGAGATGACTATATTTTGTCGCGTAGTCTAGATATGCTATTGGAAAAAGGATGCAGATAAAAAATTGTCAGCTTGATATGTCACTTCCCGTTCTGGGTGCGCAGCACTCGTGAAAGATATCAAAATATTAGCCACACTGAAATATATTTGACATTCTGAAAACACTGTTAGATATCCCCTATAACACTTTAACCACCGCGCTGCTATTTTGGTTGGCAAATCCTGAATGCGCATGTCATTATAAAATGAAGTAATATATTGTTATTGCATTGACTTTGACATGCGGTTTACAGATTACCAACTTAAGTTACAGTCTCACAGTAACCTTTCTTGATTTATGTAGAAAGCCATCAAAATTTTTTTTCCAAAATAGGTTTTTGTAAACCATTATTTTACAATTACAAATGATTTATTTTAGAACAAAAAATATAAATCAATTCATTATTAGTTCTTAAACTATAAAATAAAGAAAAGTCAAACAGTAGTTCGGAATAATGTTTGGTTAAGTTTTAGATTATCTCGTACTAATTCTCTCGTAAGATAGATTTGGGAAAATACATGAATTCGACTTATTCATCATCTACATTTTATGAAAGTTTTAACCGACAAGAGCATACATTTATTGACGCCGCTATGATCCATTCAAAGAATGAGCAAATAATTGAAAAACGATTTTCGATTTCAATAGCAAGGTTCTTTAACAAACATGCTACAACTGTGCAATTTTAAAGTGACTTTATATACGACAAAGAACAAACACACATTATAATCTATGTCCGTCTGTCTATTTACCTAGTGACACAAGAGAGGACCACAGGGAGGCTATGTCCGAATGGAGGCCCAGAACCCGGATGTTAAGATCTGAGTGACTTACATGCAGTCGGAGAACAACGTACTACTATTATCTAGTGCGTGAGACCACGAATGAATTTCATCGTTACATGGGAATTACGGTCGAATGTTATATCTTCATCTTTCTTTGATGGCAGAGTTTCATCGTTTTCCTACATGTGGAGCTGTTCATTAAAAAGGTTTTAACATGTCGCCGATGGTGTTTAAAAAATTAATTAATAAACGTCCCTTTACTTTTAAGATTGTGTTCCTACTATTAGCTTTTTATACAATATACAGTTTAAAAGTTGACATTGACACTTATATAGGAGATACCAACATCGAAATCGCAATCGAAGATTTTCAGTTTGATCGTTCTCTCTGTAATCCAAAGGTTATAAAAGACCTTCTAGCCAAAGTTAACCAAACACATGATGCTTCTGTTAATGGTATAACAGGGAAGAACGACAAACAGATGATCATTGCCCCACCATCAGAAAACATAACCAAGCACACATCACCGGAATTTCGACCCTCGCGGTACTTCCAAAAGCCGGCTGGAGTTATAATGCAACTGAAAAGTAGGAACAATTACATGAGTCCAATGCAAAAATGGAAAAAACTACGCTCCAATGTCACACAGCTAGTGACAAACGAGCAGGTGGTGGCCGATACAGCAGGGAGGAAACACTCTGTTACACCGAACGAAATGTCCGGTCAAAATAGATCAAAGGAACTACATGGTCAAACAGGTAGGATACACGCGTCCTCGTCCTATCCACAACCCAGGAAACGGACAACAAGGGATGAACAGCGAAGGTTAATTTTGAATGCACAGTCGCAGTTAGCTGGAACTAAAGAGTTATATGTAGATGTTGCCTTGTCAGACAACAAGAAAACAGATGCGTTTACTAGTAAAAACGTCACCCAAGGGTCAATTTTTAACAAAACAACGACCCCGCCAACTCGATCGACAATGACTGGGAGTCAACGGGAGAGACGAATAGTGACATCTATCAGGAAAGAACGAGGGAGGATCTCGACATCTCGTTTGGGTCATTCTATGTCGAGGCCTGATTACATGTCGTCTTCCTATTATCTCGACAGCATTCACCCATTGCATATTGATCTAGTTCAACTTGTGCGTAAGAAAATAGAACGGGGTGTGAAGTTTCCCGTGGATACAGTGAATGTTCAGAAGATAGACTATGTTTACAAACCAGCGGACTGTAAATTCAAATCATCTCAGTATAATTTCTCTCTCCTCGTGATAGTCAGATCTGATGCCCAACATTTAGAAATGCGCAGTATGATACGTAGTACGTGGGGAAATGTAAGCATGCACCAAAACGCCAGGCTGGTGTTTGCTGTGGGGGTAGAACTCCACACTGACACTGATGTACACGAGGAGTCTAAACGTTATGGGGACATACTACAGGGATTCTTTGTTGAGAATGCTTTCAGTGCGACAAACAAAACCACTATGGCGTTAACATGGTCCAATAGGAGCTGCCCGGATGCTGACGTTATACTTTTAACAGAGGAAGATCACCTCGTGCAGATAAAACATATCCTCGAATATATTAGAACATTCGATCGATTGAAGCTGAAGAATTTGTTTGCAGGGTTTGTTATTAATCATTCCGAGGTACAGAGGACGACTAAGTCACCCTGGTCAGTCAAATTGACAGACTTTCCCCACAAGTTCTGGCCGCCTTATCTCCGTAAGGGCTGCATGCTAATTTCCAGAGAGGTTGCCAGGCAACTGACGGAGGCATTTCCATACGTCAAGTTCATCCACGTGCATGACGCGTACTTAGGAATCGTAGCCAGGAAGTTGTCATTGGTTCTACAGAACGATGGCAGGTTCTTTCAAACGGCGGATAACTTACTTACCAAGCGGAAGTACTTTGCATTTGATGGTTTTAATTCGCCAAAGCTGTTAAATGAATCTTGGTATAACCTTACTCATAGACAGAAGTGATGGATAAAATACGAATCTGTTATGATTATTGATGTAACTTATCGGGGTATGCGGAGGTATGGATGATAAGAAAGATATTGAATAATGTCCCGTGCGGTAACCCTTCGTTTAGACACTGGGTATTGTCATAATTCCGTCTGATTTCTCTATAAGTTAAATTTTTAAGAATGCGTTTTTATGCAGACAATAACCTAGCAGTCCTATATATGCAGTTAACTCAATCCGTAGTTGTTTCATATGAAGAAATACAAATAAGAGATTAGTGGCTTACATGTACTTGGACATATTGGAAGGAGAAAAGAAAACATGTCCCGGAAATATTGAATGAATACTGTGATACCCAGATAAATGTTGTTTTTTACTGTTTACTGTTTCAAACAAAATACTTAAATCATGATTTTATGCCATCAATGTCTTGTGGTAATTTCATTAATTAATGGGAAGGTAATTCTTATGCATTCTTCTGGTAGGAAAAATCACGGTCTGCGGTAGTTATTATGTCCTCGTGTTCATTGTGTACTTTATCCTTATGACATGTATACCAGTATCTGATAGGTCATAGCGTCTAACAATGAGATAACGAGATGCGTTATTGTATTCTATTGTCTGTTGCGTGTTATGCCGAGATATATTCCTGTATTTTACAGATTATAGCGTGTAATGACAAGAGCGTTCTGTATTCTGTAGATCTAAACATATTATCTGGAGATGTGAATTATTCGATAGTCCAAAACTTGTTATGACGAGATATATATTCGTGTATTCTATAGATTATTCCGTCTTTGCGTATTGCAGAGTTATCTGCTCTTGTGAGCAGGTATTGATTGTTACGTCATTTATTTGTGAGAGTAACGTCATCAATTTTTGAGAAAACGACGTAA
>JAUMHH010162037.1:0-17465 GCA_032359455.1 Chlamys rubida | reverse complement strand
GCCTTAAAGTCTAACTATTTTATCTTCACGAAGTGTCTGTTCAAACGAAAGACATGCATGTTTACGTTGTATGTCCAGAGATTATAGTATAAGAGTCTCATAATCAAATTGAAATTGTTAGGGATTTCTTTGTTGATATAATAAGCTAGTTTACAAACTGTCCGATAGGTAAAAGCAAATATTGATGTCAATATCACTTTTTCGTGTGGTTCTTAAAAAAATGGACTTTTCGGAGGTCCTTTTTAGGGTTACCTTATGACAATACCTTTGCGCTTTAGTCCTTACTAAATAATATCCAGTTATGATGAATATTCCGCCATCATTTTTATTGTCTTCCGATCTTGTATCCATCTCTGTACTTATGTTTTAATTTTTCAATTAATAGATAATAAAACAAATGTTTACGTATATAAACTAGAAGTGAGAGAAGGTATTAGTAATGAATATACCTTACATATATACAAATATTGAATACGTGACCCATGATATTTGGAACATGACTGTATGTAGTAAACAAGGATGTCTGTCGTAATTTGATGTAGTATATCACGAATTCATCAGGTAACGTGATTGAACACACCCGTGAGACGTGACGAGCCGGGACGTGACGTAACACTATCATCACACACAGTTTATATTACCACAGAGACCAGGTGTTAAAAGCCTTGTTAGCTTATCGTTAACTTAACGTTAATGTTACATCCAACACAGTTTATGTTACACAAACACTACACACAGTTTACCACAGAGACCAGGTGTTATAAGCCTTGTTAGCTTAACGTTAACTTAACGTTTATGTTACAACCCAGACACTAATGTTACACAAACACTACACACAGTTTACCACAGAGACCAGGTGTTAAAAGCATTGTTAGCTTAACGTTAATTTAACGTTAATGTTACAACCCAGACATGTATGTCAAAGAGACCAGGGCCCGTATTCATGAAACCGTTCTCATGCTCAAGCATGGATTTTGTACTCAAGCTGAATTTCTTGTTCTGGTTATAAATTCATAAACAAATCTTATTTTGCCAAAGATTTGGAAATTGTTTGAAGAGACTTGAACCTGAATACTGTTTTCAATGTTTACATGTGACATTTTGATCGTTTGGCATGATTTAAGTGAGTAATAAGAAAGTTGGTTTGAGCACAGAATCCATGCTTGAACATGAGAACGGTTTCATGAATACGGGCCCTGGTGTTAAAAGACTTGTTACCTTAACGTTAACTTAACGTTAATTTTTACCATTGAAACAAGGGTTTACATAAATATTTGTTAACTCTAAATTTACTTAACGTTTTTGTTACACCCAACGCTTTCAAACACTATGATGAAATTTATTCATAAAACTGTGAGTACTAATTCGTGATGAAAATATAGAACTACGAGCAAGAAAATATTTTTTATTTTGAGGGTAATTTTAAAAATGATTTATTTTGTAATTCAACATTCAAAGTCAAGTGGCTTTTTATTTGGTGAGAATGGGTGTGAGTTTATTTTTGTAAATCTGGTGGTGTTTAGAAAAAAAATCTCTCCAAATGAAATATTTAACCGAATGTTTCAGTCTGTGAAAACAGCGATTTTATATGAAATAATCACAACAATATGCTGAAAACGGTAACGATATAGAAACACTTACAGAATAATATAACTGTCCACTGACAATAAAACAACATAATTTACTCCCTGTTCTAAACAGTCCTTAAAGCTACGCACACGTCCCCTCATATTTTAAAACTACTTTTCGTGAAAACCATCGGTAAATGAAAAGAACAAGATAGCTAACTAGTCACTTACTCACACATATGAGCGAAAACCACAACAGCTACTACCGGTAATCACCGTCTCTGAAGGATCCCCCCATACATTAGGAAGATGGAGATGATACTAGATTAAGTTGTGATTAAGATGAAGCTGTTATAGCGACCGAGTCAATAAACTGTGTATAACCATTATCTATTTACTCATCGTAACCACAGGCGATGATAAAGAACTCTCTACTCATCCCTACTTATAGCGACTGGTAATGCTGAATCTCCTGTCCGATCGACCATACTGTGTACTAAATTTCGTGCCCTTGGAGCGTGAAGTATTTCTCTTTCTAAAGCATCGACGCACAAAGAAACGAAATAACAAAGTTATGATATCTGTCTGAGATCTGAAATTTTAATGTAACTTATGGATGTATTTAGCAGATGTGTGATGGAGGCGATGGAGCGAACGACCTGCCTGATGCAGTGTAAACAATATCCATTGTACTACACATTACAACGTTTAGCCAAAATGCATTTGGTTCGAATGTCCCTATTTATATGATATTTGATAAATCTTCAACCAAGCATAGAACAACATTAGTCCGATGCGTGAGAAAGTCACATATGCATGTTCCTTTATTAGTCTTGAAAGAAAGTCGTACAAATCGTGTTTAGCAGTTGATGGGTTTATCATCTGCAGTTTTTTTTATTGCGTAACTCCAAATGTGTCACTGCTATAAAATGTGTTCAGACTAACCAGGTTCTGTTCGAACCGAAGTGTCCAGACTTACAAGGTTCTGTGTGAACCTAAGTGTCGAGACTTACAATGTTCTATGTGAACCGAAGTGTCCAGACTAACCAGGTTCTGTATGAACAGAAGTGTCCAGACTAACCAGGTTCTGTATGAACCGAAGTGTCCAGACTAGCCAGGTTCTGTATGAACCGAATTGTCCAGACTAACCAGGTTATGTATGAACCGATGTGTCCAGACTAACCAGGTTATGTGTGAACCTAATTGTCCAGACTGAACAAATTATATTGCACAAACAGAGGGAAGTATTCAAATTCACTAAATGAGTAAATAAACAATATATCCAGACTAACGAGCTTTTAGTCACATGCAAACAAAATTGTCAAGACAATCCAAGTGTCATTGTCCTTGACAAATATGATTAATGGTTCAATAGTACACACCAGACTGACATTAATTACATCACGATATTTCTTAATAAAAATTGATATTTTTGTAAGATCTTGATGATTTTATATTCGGTATCGTGACATTGGAACTGGGATTAAGTTATAAGAAATAGTTTAAATTTAACTCTGAATGATTTAAGACTACGTGTTCATCAGTTGTACACACCTGTACAACAGTCGGTGTTTACCAGTGTATATGACGTCTACGCCTGCTGACAGGTTATCACTACAGCCGACGTCAGGAGACGCACATAGTCATGTCAGTTACAAAACACGCATCGTATTGTTTTGAATTTCATTTGTTGTTTTGTCACATTTGAATTTGTTTTTAAAACCTTTGGACTACAATAACAGTTGTATAAACGTATTGTCCGGGGATATTTTGTAAAAAATAAAGATATGCGGTAGTGGCGATATTTTGTTTTAATAACTTCTTTCAGTACAAACATATAAAATTCATCAAACACGATTGCAAAATAGACATCGATCAACCAACAAAAATTTTGAAAGGAATGTTAAAAGTATGCATTCATCAGTTTTGACAGCGAATGAGATTGGATATCTAGCTGATATGCCTAAATGGTCAGTGAATACACTATCTGTACGTGTTTACCACGTCAGATATGATGTATCGAGGGCGCCTGTCACGCGTGACGGATGTAGATTGTGTCACCTCGTCTGATTGATCACACATGCATGGAGCCAAAACATATCGAATGTGTCGGGAACACCACCCCAACATGTCCAGCAATTCAAAGCGACACCCGACCGACCACAGAGTTTCATTAACGGTTCAGAGTCCATAATGATCGGTTAATGTCTGTTTGTTAATACTTTGTAAAGATAAACACGTTAGTCCGAATCACACGACCTTTCGTCAGCATTCAATTATTTAGAACTTTGAACGAAATGTACAAAACCTACAAACATTCTCACATATCTAAACTCATTTAAACACATCTAAACACACTTTTACATAATTCAGCTCACGTTCGTAACGGGATTCATAAAAAAAAATCAAACACGACCACGACCCGGACGTTTGGATCAGATATTCATAGACACGCACTACCTCACACAACTTCCGGTTTATTAAATGAACTCGTTACTTTTCCACTTGATGCGCGTGACTGGCGATTTTTTGGCTGGTGCGAGTAGGGACGACGTCCTCGATCGGAACTCCGTCGTCTCGTCAATGTCCTCTATAGGTGATAGGTGATGAGGGGAGCCCATTGGTGAGCCGGGCCGTAGAACGTCTTCAAGCGACATGTTACTTCCGCTCATACTGCTAATGTCAGAACTAGAACTGTGTACCTCAAACATGCATCGTAACTGTACAATGGTGGACCGGAGGTCTATAAACTGCTTCATCAGAGATTTGTCTTGTTCCTTCATTTCCATCTGTAAAACATAAACATAAGATGTCTGAGTATAAGATTTATTTTTGTATTCAGCTACACCTGGTACATGTACATAGCATTCTTGGTCCCAGGTTTTACGTATTTGCAACATATTGTAGGCAAGCTGACAACATTAGATTTTAGCACGGACTTAGATAGCATTTTAGATACGATATAAATAAATACACAATAAGAAACGCTGTTGCCAGGTACTTTTGTGAACTTTGGAAATACCAGAAAACTAGGGGAGTTGTTTTTTCCCCTCCTAATAAACATATTTTATGAAGAATTGGGCTGTTTTCACGAAAGAAAGAAAAAGTAAAGAATGTAAGAATTAAAAGACAACACTGTTCGGGTACTTAGGGTAAAATAACAAGGCTTGGTTAGAAATATTATATTTTGAATCCCATCAGTTATGAAACAGTCTGCCGAACGGATATCGCAACGCTGATAACTCAAAGCTTTGACAGATTTTTGGTCAGCTAGGAAGAACAACTATGCAACTATTTTTTTCAATATGAATTTTCTTATTAATGCATCATGTCTACGTTTTATGAAAGAATCTCATATAATACACAGAGCTAGGCTGGCAGAAACTAACCGAAACACTTGCCCTATGAAATGTGATACTGGTCGATATTTTCTACGTGATAATTATATCATATATGCATTCTACTCTGTACACTAAGCTTATTTTGTCGCGCGAATATACTACTGAGTAAATATAATATATATATTTTGATATATATATTTATAATATACATTAAATAGATTTTCTCTACCTGTTATCGAAAGTTTATTATAATAAACATGAAATATGGGTGTTGAATACTTTTGTATCGAATCAGTGCTGTTTAAAAAATTCTCTGTAGATGAAACATTAAGCGGGGATGTCTTTTCATCCTAATAACTACGTTATAATAATTAAAGGGGGCGTGAATGACAATAATCTTCTCTGTGATGAGGATGGTGACGATTAAAGTATAATTATCTTAGCGGGCGTGAACAATAATAAGTATATCTATGAAGACGATGATGACGATTTGTCTAAGATGTTGTTATTATCCTAAAGGGCGTCAATGATAAACACTACATGTGTGATTATTATAGTGACTGATTTTCTAAGTAATAATGCACAATGATAATTACAGTTTTAGCGCTAAGGGTGTAAGCAATAAGATAGTTCACGTGTTGGTGGGTATAGCATTGTCAACAATTATACGGTTGACTAATTAATACATTTTCCGTCTAGTCATTTAGAAAATAATATATTTTATTTTTCAAATTGAACACACGCCCATCGTTAGTACGCTTAATGACTTATACAGTACATGTAATTAGTACTGAGGAAAGTCATTCCGTTTTCTGTAAGACATTTCGTCATGATGACCCTGTTGTTATTAAATGGTTGACATAAGAAAGAAGATACGGTGACGTCATAGGAACACAGTGTTAAAACGTGGTGTTAAATGGGTCCATTATTAGGTAAGCATTTTGAGAGTGCGTTTTATCTTGCCAGGTATGTTGTAATTTCCGTTTTAATGTTGTAAAAACACCATCAAACAAAGGTTGGTGCAGTCAGTGACTATGACGTTGACACCTCAGCCCCCACGCTAGCGTACAAATACAGATCATCTAAACAAACTCTTAATCAAAATTCTTCAACAAGGAGAAATACTTTAAGTAATACGATACGTGAGGTGATAGGAAGTCCATGCTTGAGTGCCTTTTTGCTAACAACTTGTGATTTCATCGTGACATTTTAACACATCTACTTTAGATGCTCATTTGTGAGATTTTCCTCGCGGGCTTCGAGATAGATCAACACATACATTATCAAGGCCGGTATCTTTTCTCAAACAAAACCCGTTTCCTTAATGTTGGCATGGCCTAGATAGGACGCTTTATTTACAAATCCGGCTCAGCGGGGATCTTTGTAAAGTGTTAACGGTTTTCCTCGACAGTAAAGCACAGCGTCCCATGTAAATTACTTCTAACGTCGACCGATAATATCTGTTCATAGTCAAACGATCACTTGTGTTTGACAAAGGATATCACTCTCTAACATATAAATGAAATAAACACAATAAAAATGATACATATTCCGTTTTGTAGAAATCATCAACTGTTGATATATTGTAGGTGTTATTTTTACACTCCAACACAGGGAAATGTGTCAAAAAAAATTAATATGGAGAAGAGCAATGGAAACACAAAATCGTTAAAAAAGATTGAAGTCGATATACTTTGAAATGGTATAATTTTACTTATTTTGAACCGGACGTTTTTACGTAATGAGATGGTATAACAATTAATGGACGCCAAGAGAGATGGACGTTGGTCAGTTAACACACATTTCGCGAAACAAGTCAGTTCTATTGATTATATATCAATACCTAACTAATTGTTAGACATAGAAACAGTACCTATTTATATCTGCTGATACACCCCGTGTGTTGATTCTAAAGTAACGAGTCACCGTTTAATTACGAATTACACTTCCAACTACGCTGCCGAATTGTCATCAAATCTCCAATACACACCGATGTTGTTTTGGTGATAAGCACCACGGCCATTGTCTCTGACCCGACCAGGAATTCGCACGTTCATACCTTTTGGCACAGATGTTGATATTAATTTATCTTATTCCAACTTCGTGTAATCTACGTCACATGGTCATAGGCCCAATGTGCATTGTACTTTAGCGACAAATCTAGGTGACATATTTTGTTATTTTAAACACATTTTTATCTAGAATTTATAATGAACACTTTCAAAACGAATACAACAGAGAACTTATTCACCAGTTCGGAATATGGAGGTTTATAAATGTAAAGCAATTTTTACATAGCAGAAGGCCTGTTTTACATGTATTCATATTCTGTATTCTGATAGCTATTTTGTATATTACATTTCTTAAACGTTCCGGATTCTTTTTTTAAGAAGAATCTATCAAAATGAATATTTACAATTTGCTTACAGTTTCTTCAACTTTTGTCTATTTGTTTTTATTAAGTGTTTTGTGTCAGTCACTGGGTACAATGTATTCACTTAGAAGTGTGTACCTCAGAAACCTACATTTAACAATCTGTGTTTGATTGTACACCAGAACTAACTTTCTCTTAAGTGACACACATCTAGTTTAGTACAATTTATGTTTTTATTGCTTCGATATGTAAGTTTCACAATTTTACACACACGCTTGATAAACAACTTAAGATAATTGTATCTTGTCAAAACCGTGAAGTGGCAAGCATAGTTATGTTCTATATTATGTATTAACTACGGAAAATGTGTTCAGGATATTTTACCGGCGGATATTTGCCTTCACACTCCAGATTTACATTTCTCACACCTTGTCTAAAAGGAAATGTCCAATGTCGGTATACATAAAAGACAGGTATTTCTTACAAATTCTACAGAGGTTACTGCGTAGGCAAACATCGGTAAAGTTGTAAAAGTCGGATCAGTGACCATTACGAGACGGTTGTTTATTTTATTTTAATTCCAAACCACGAAAAATAAGTAAGAAACTGTCGGCATCTATAAGGTGCGGATATTTGAGACTTGGAATGCGACACAATCAGATGAATGAGATGTACAAAGTTCATGCTTCGATGCAATTACGAAACTATATCTACCTCGTGGTGAGCCCTACTGACATATATACCTATCATTTATACTTGTAAACATAAAACAACCATAAGTATTATTGTTAAGTGTAGGTGTGCGTGTCACAGGCGAGTTTATGGATACAAACATACCCCATAAATCAGTCATCATTTTCAACGAGAGCATGCAATCCTATACTATGTATGCCCAATGCATCAGATATACAAATATATGTACGTAAAACAAGATCCCTGGCCTTGACGATAAACTGAGTCGTAAACAGTGGCTAACTGCCGAACTGAAGGGCTGCAGTTTTCGTTCCAACATTTATGTACATGAATGTCTATACACGAATAACATCGGTCGTAAAGACGTGTGTTGGCATATGTTTCGATGCTTTATCTAATTGTGGCGTGGCCATTATTAAAATAGTTGTCTGTTTTAGACAGAAGTGTATGTCTTTACATAATTATCTACTCAGAATGTTGAATGTCCATTGATTGCAATCCGTGCATGGAATGTATTTATATCGACTGCTCTATGACAATTAGAAAAGAACATGGCTTCATAGGACGAGAATGGTCTCTCCGACTCGACCCCAGGGGACTATTGGAGGACTGACTCACCCTCCCATACACACGTAGCCCCACAACTCCCTATCTGCGACATGAGATTGGGTATGCGGGTTCGATTGCATGTACTACAGTACTGGTACAAATGGGCTTGGGATTAAAATCACGTAAGAATTGATTCATTGATTATTTCGATAAAAGGAAGTAATGTCAACAGCGTGTTTACACTTCTACAGATTATATGAGGCTTGGACCTATATTCAAACAACCAATCTGACATAACGCATGTGAACTATAACCTTCACCGATGAAATATAACTGGTACCCTTAAAATGACAAACGTGTAGAAATTATTGCCACCTTGTTCGGGATCTTAGTAAAATGTATAAGATATATTAATACCAGCTTTGAACTTGTACATTTAATGTACAAGTAATGGAAGGTCAGAGACATTATTTGTACAGCTTTTGAAGTATAAATTTCTGCCTGAAAAGAGCTTTATACATGTATATAATGTCCTTTCTCAATGTGCTATTACATTTAACAATATCTATAAATAATAAACTACCTGTTATATGTAGTAAAAAATGTAATATACATTTCTCGAAATAAATAATTGAAATTATGAGGGTACTACACTTACTATTTCTTGTTTGATCCACTTGAGCGCCGTGTCGAGATCTTTTTCTCTGTGCTCCGTGCTGTCTTTGGTCTGTGTCGGGGAGGGCTTGTACTCTCGATTGGCCCTGGCGTGATACAGACGTTGCATGTAGCGTTTGGGCAATCGGACAGCATCTTTGGTGCACGTGAGAGGCGTGGCATTGGACCCCAGGGTCGCCGCCTGGAGACACGGGGGGACCTGTATCGTATCGTTGTCCTCTCCATCAGCACTAATACTTATCTCAACGTCACATTTAATTTCAGATCTCATGGCGTCTGTCCTGTTCAAACTACAGGCGTAGTACTAAGGCGTATATAAGTATCGTAACCAGGTGTAAGCACGTATCTGTTTGTGAATGAACAAACCAAGCCCAACGGAAAAGTTTGAATGGAAAAATATATATCACCAGATATATAAAAAACAGTCTTATCTACCTGACTGGCGCTTACGCAAGAACGGGTAAGGCGAGCAAGGATAGGTTAGTAATGCATGTGTAAATATTGACACAGTAAAGTTAATCCAATTTCTTCGTCAACTGTGTAATCAAAGGCAGCCTTAAAGAGTTCCAATAGTCAGGCTATGGTACATAAGCGTCTGGTGGAAGTCCTAAGACTAGACCGTCCACAAACACGTGTAGTATAGTAATGATCCAAATACACACAACACGCCTATTTAACTAGTACGGACAATGCGAGGCGGGACCTAGTTGTCATTGAGCTGAAACGCGTATAGCTTCTTCCTTTTAAAAAAGGAGGCGTGCTCGATTTACGAGATTTCGATCGTGAACTTTACTCCAATCGTGTAAATGAGAACAGGTTAAGGTCAGATATGTATAAAAACACGTGTCCCATTTGTATACACTATATGTGGTAGTAACCACCGGGGCGTGACGTCACAAATCGTGGCTTCATTCTGACGAATACCGGTAGTATACCTGTCACAGAAGGCCCGAGGGTCGTTAAGTTCGGTAGCAGACATCAAATCGACCTGATGTGCATGATCTGTATCGTTTCACAGGTAATACATGTATAGGTGATACATTGCTACAGGTAATTAAGGTGTCCCCTCCTACACGGCATATCAGCATTTCCGTTTTACTGTTAGCAGAAACATCTGTATCATTTTGTGTACTATATGTAGTTCATAGTAAGCTCAATTAATTCAAATTGCTTGTATTGTTTTACTGGCAATGCCATTGTTTAATCTGTTTGCTCGTGTCTTCAATTTTGACAGAAATATCAGATACGTTTTGTTTATCAAAGATGAACGATAACACACACACAGCTGGTTGCACATTTAAGATCTTGTAATAGATACAGTTTGCAAAATAAATAAAAATACCCTGGATCATTATACAGTTGTTTCGTCCTACTCTGTATCCCGAGGTTTAACAGATGAGATTTGATTAAACTTTTACCTTAGTCAAATTATAGACATGGTTTCTTCAAGAAATATGTTATATCTGTAAATTAACGCTTTAAAACATTTCAATAATAAAAACTTACTTTTCTTGTCGTAACTTGGATTCTTTTTATCAAAACATTAGAAAAGTCAAGGTTACAGGACATCAACTAGTCATTTACCTGTTTACATATATATGTTTACTATTGTGACAAACAAAAACAACTTTACACTTCATGAATAACTACATTTATATAACTAAAAGTTTCGCATGGGTAAGCAAACCTACTTAATGTGAAATTCTACTAATTCAAACGAGAATTAATGTGATATTTATTTCAATGAATGAACGTGAGAATAGAGGAAACAATTTAAATACGTGAGTAACACCTTTTACTGACGGGGAAACTAAAATATACAAACCCATCCCGGTTTTATAGAATTGCAATGTTATTCATTCAAACTCCGATTAAATTAACGACATGAGTCTGGTAACTGTAGGACTACAGAATTCCTGTCTAGAACTTGGCCAGGAATACAAACAACGTGTTTACATAAGTAACAGTGTACCTTACCACTCTATACGGTTCACATTTCCTACCGACACAACGATCATTAGTATACCACTGGGAAATATAAATACACACACCTGGGCTATTGACGAAGTTTTAGAAAGATTTTCAAAACGCTTCATTACTTTAATTTGTTGCCTTTAAGATCAAATACCGCATATGTAAATTAGTATCGTCTTTGTCGCCAGGACTAATGAAAACTTTTAAATCGTTCAACTCTTTAACATTTGTCCGTCTCTATAGCCCCCCCCCCCCCCCGGGATAATGATAGCGGCCTTGATTTTGATTAATTATGACTACTTGATACTTTAAACTGGATGCATTGTATATAGTGATATTGTCGCCTGGCATTGCAGATCAATCATTTCACTACCGATACTCAATATACTTGTATGTCGAAACTCTTAAAATATTAAGGATCCTCATACCACTGCCAAAAACTGTAACCAAGTGCTGGAAACTGTTTTTTTTTCTTCTGGCAAGACTATAATTTTGATAAATCATTTTTGAAAAGAAAACCATACCTTGCGGGACATTTATGAGAAATAATAAAGATGAAATAAATAAAATTTAATCAACAGCAGTGTTCTGAGCGGGGAAAAAAATTAGTGGGGCTAGCCCATGATTCGAACCATGGGCCTCAGATTGTTATACTATCTCTCTAACTGATTGAGTTAGCTGGTATACACTGAAGCATTTTAACCCAACTGTGCTACAGTTATATTCCAACGGAAGTTATAAGGGGGTTACTGTATATTGGGAAAAAAACACAGTGCAGTGGGACAGGGATCTCTTAAAGCCCCAGATATTCTTAAATTTGATAAAATAATTCATTCATATCTGACAAAATATTGATTTGGTCTCAGTATTTTATGGCTTGCTTAATAAAACAGTATGTTGTTGTAAAATGATTGAGAAGACACAAACAATGCAGATTAAGGGGGCCTTGATAGGTATATGTTTATTTACTGTTTAAAGACGTATACAAACACCGACCGAGGTCATACCCCGCTGTCTTACGTATTAAACATACCTGTCAATACAGCGTGCTATTGTTTTACCTGACAGGTGATACAGATACCTGTCAATCCACTGAGATACCTGAGCCATACATACCTGTACAAGTACAATACGCGGGGATATCAAAGACATCGACACAGGGCTGGGGGGATAAGCAGTCTTTTGTTGTCCCGATTTCACGTGGAATTCACCACGAAGACAAACAAGTAATAACACGGACAAATAGATAGTCTGTTCTTAAGGTATTTAACTCTTCTTTAAGCTCAAAAGATTTTTTTTAAGATAAAGCATGACCCCTTAAACTGTGGATGGCTTCATGAAGCTGATAATTGTGTTTACCTGTACTGTACTCACCCTAGGCGTAATCCGCAACTTGTCCTTGTTCACACCGGTTAAATAGGAAATACTGAAACCCAGATTATCTATTCAATAAATAAAAAATAAACTGAAAATACTTATATATTCTAACGTCTGATCACTTCCGGTTCACTATTGATCCGGTTAAGTACACATGTACCAGCTGTACGTACATAGCTATACATTTTTTTACCGGCGTCTTAAATACTTAAATATCAATTAATTAAACAGTCTTTATTCATATAAATTGTATAAATTAAATGCCAATTAATTATTTCAATTAAAAATAATGAAAAGAACTAAATGTATACATGTAGTTATACTTAAGTAAAACTAGTTTTTAATTATGGAAATATTTATTATACATGTATATTATATATAATGATAATAACTGAAAAATAACTTTCAAATAATTTCAGAAATATAGACATACATCAGTAAACAGATTCGATACGTTTTAGGTAATGACATCATCAATATACAACTATTGAATGAATATGCGGTTAACAGGAAATTTGATAACCCCTCACTCAAATATAATAACCGTTTGCCGAGATTGGTTTGCTTATTAATTGTTTTCTTGCAATAGTTTATAAATGAACAAAGCATTTGTTCCTATATCTGTTTCAATGCATGTGTCTTTGCCATAGACTTGACTGTATCCCGAGAGGACAGGACATTTAGGCACATGTATTAAAGCTTAAATCATTCACCCTTGAATACACTTTTGAATTCCTCCTATTCAAAGGTTAGAATAGTTCATTATGACATTTCAGGGGTGAATGAGTTAAACATATGCAAAGTATGGGAAAATGGTTTAAGTTTATTTTCTATAATTTCAGTACAAACCACAACTGGACATGATTAGGTGTATTACTGAGCATCAGCTACAGTTTAGCTTACTCATCATAGTGCCGCTCTTAGTGTTATGAAAAGAAGTATATATTTAATGATGATTAGAAGGGCGCTAATACCAAGGGCAACCCTGCACACTTTAGAGAACTATTTAGCTATAGACTTAATTGGGCTTACTACAGATCTCTTTCAAGGACGTCCACAGTTCACAGGACAACACAACCTTCTGTAGGTTTAACCATTAAGCCTTGGCCTTGGCAGTAGGAAATATATTCACGTGTATATGCTGTGATTAACCCTGACCCCTGGATTTATCCAATGACCTTAAGTGTTCTTGCCATGATTGTGTCGAAACTCGAAAGTGATACCTGATTATTTTTTTCTGAGTATAAAACACGTCTCTGTGAAGGTCCTTAAGGTGGATTATATCACTTCAAAATGTATACCCGATGTACCAATGTTCAGAGAAATAATTTGCTGTTTCAACTCTGCAGATTTCAAATCTGAGATGTATTGTGGGTTTTTTTGTCCGAGAATTATCCATTTTAACCTCTACAAATGTACTTCCTCACAAAAGGCACCGCCATTATAACACCAGTACTAACCTCTAACCCTGAAAGGAAATATGATCCTTTTCTTGCGTTTCAGACTGAACGCAATGGATCTTTTTGTTCCAGTACAATTTCAACAAGCTGAAGCTCAGATACAGATTATCCTGCATGACACAACAACCCTCCCCGCCCTAGTTTTCATTCAGTGTCACGAGTCATAAGTTGTAATGGGTAAATTGTCAACAAGATGTTTCTCAAACCGCCTGGAAACCTGCTGTATAAGAATTTTGGTCAAGACATATTAGCTAGCCACAGGTCGGTTGTTCTTCATTTGGTCATCATCTTTGCCTAGTTTCTTCAACATTGCACGGACGATGTATGTGTTGGAACAGACTGGGACACTGGGCTCAACTAGAGACTTGTAAAGTTGATGATGGAGGTGATCAGAACAGAAGACATTACACACACTGTTTAAAGGTTTCATTAAGATGGCGTTAAGTTCACACATTTTGGTTGACAAGGCATTGGGCACTTCGTTTGCTCGAGCTGTGTCACGTGGTCACTTCAATTGTAATATAATTCTACATAAACTAGTATCAATATCAACTTGGAAATCGTTCTCACTATGTCGATGTTAATACTTTCTAATAAGTAGATAAAACAAAAACTGAAATTGTCGCATAGATTATGGTTAGAAATATAAGTCACGAGGACACCATGTTCTTTTATACTTACGTGACCTTCTGGTTATCTTATGGAGCGCCATGTATGGGTAGTAAGACCTAGTTATCGGATGTACAGTACGGACATATGGCATCATTGTCACACGTTCCGTGGACAATAACAAATTACTATTTCAACGGAGGCAAAGCGGGTTTCAGTAGAATTATTTGTTTGTTTTAATGAATATGCTGCCTTATATGGCAATTTCATTCCAGACAGCCATACCATTTATCTTGTACACGACTTTCAGAGTTTTCGAAGACATCGTTGAAGATTTATTTCTTGGTACATTATACTAATGATATCCATTGATAGCACACATTGGAAACCAGCTTTTTTGTGACGCTGATATTACCAATGATTGAAAAAGAATCTGAAAATGGGTACACCTCATTTTTGAAGATAAAAGTGATGGTTAAAAGTACGAAAATATCTTACACCGAGAGAGGGGAGGGAACTAGAGAACAACAGAGAAAAACACGACAATTATAGGACTGATATTGGCAAAACACAAACAAGAAAAATATACATAATGAAAAAGTCAAAATTTGGTTCTTGTATTAAAACATATTAATGTCAATTACGAAATTTTGATTCCAGATTAGCGGTCAGTGGCAATCGTACGATTATTTTTTGGACGGAGATATCATGAGTTGTTTGGACGTCAACATAGAGATGTATACACCGAACACCTAATCTTGGGTCATTGCCATTGTCCCATTGACACTTATATCGCAATGACGTCTTCCAATCAGGAGAGGATACTCTACAAAAAAACGTTTTGTTATATGTGAGCTTATCTTTCAGAGTGTCATAACGTGAAAAATTCGTTAACAATTCAATCAAAACAACAAAGTTAATTGCCTAAATTTAATTAACCATTCCAATTAATGATTTGACAAAATCTGTTGTCATTTAGATAATCAAATCATAGATATGTTACCGGAATCATACTGCAGATTAAGACAATGGGGGATTAAATAATGATTAAGATTAGTAAAATGATTAAAGAAGATTTAAATGAACTAACTAAAACAGTAATGATACTATGTAAATGTAGGTACAATGCTGCACGAGGAGACCTAAAACGTGTTGTTTAAACCCGATGCAAAGTGCACTTTAAATTAAGTTGTGCATATGGTTCCGTTCTGAATACACACATATTGTTTCCATGTGGGGAAAAGTTAGGGAAAATGGCGAAAATACATGATTTTTAAAGAAAATTCTCAGGCTGGGGGGTTTCCTGAAGCCCCCAAAAAACCCTCTGGATCCGCCACTGCATCAGGAAATATGTACACCGATAGAAAGCACACATATTCTTTTCTTTGATATAAATGTACTCTGTGATACTTAACATAGTACATTACCAATGTCATGGCGTCGTTAATATAGTTCTTGTTATCATTTTTATTCCTTTTCTGAAAGTATTCTTTTCAAATATATTTAAATCTTTCTGAAACTCTTCGTCAAGTCTCTTAGTACATTGAGAAAAGCTCGCACATTATTTGTGAGAAGATATGAAACTTTGTGAGCGATACAGGTTTTAAGAATATAGTGATTTTTGACTGTATTATTGTTAACCCTTCATGTGATTTTGCTCATACCTGTATTTCAAAACATGACTTGTCCTCAGAAAGTTATAAATTATGGAACAAAGTAATCATTGAACCGTTTGCAGAAGACGATCTTAAATAATTCTCCTTATGTTTAAATTAACAAGAAAATAACGAAGTGTCAACTCACATTCGAACTAATTAATGATTAAATTAGGACAAAATACCGATAAAGAAACGTTCTCATGGAGTCCCCTAAAATGTAGAAGGAGAATAAGTCTTTATCCTCCTGAAGAGTAGGTGTCATCTGTCTGCATCATTGACAACACTCACTGAATCCAGTTTGTTTCAATCCCTCAAAGTAAGAACTGAGGCAGTGACAACGAAACCACAGTGCACAGTAATGAGTAAATACGACGTAGTGTTATTTGGAGTAAGCCCTTGAATACCGAATCGGTTTGGTTGTTACATGTAAAACTGTAAGTAGGGGAAGCAAGGGTGTTACTGCTGTTTAAGGGAAAGTTCACGATAGGAAAATCAAACTTGTCAAGTATAAAGTGGAGTACTGTAGTGAGCCGTTTCTGTTGGTCATGATGTATGTTTTGATGGAAGTAAGCTCCTTGACTTCCTTGATATATATATACGAAATTAAAGGATTTGGCAAGGTATTTGTTATCAGTCCTGATCAGCTCTTCAAACTATTTAGCCTCATTTGAAAAACAAACAAGTCGGTAAAAAGAGGGGAATACTTTGTTTCGATGGGAATACCAACACTCAACTGGAAAATACACATTTCGACCGAACCCAACAAGAAATTCGATCATTCTCACGGTTTCATCCTCAGTATAATTCATCTTGGCCTTTATCATGGTTTTCACAACATATGCTCCAAATTAGTTTCCAACCATATATTTATATCGCTGTTCCACTTTCCTGGAAAAATAAAATCTCATAATAACAGAATGAAGGAGTTCCTTTAGTGTGATAAGAGTTATGGTATTGTAAAGAGTGAAAAAGTTAATTATTTGAATAAAGTATTATTTTACGTAACGGATGTTCAAGATTGTTCAATACATATTTAGGGTTCTTTAAAAATCACATTACATCAAATCCTTTTTCTGAAGTATACTCTAATAATAATGTTTATTTCAGGAAATAGATCATAAACATCACATGTAACATGACAGTTGACATACATATTACAGTACAACATACATATATATTACTAAAAA